>JAREIK010018647.1:0-23226 GCA_029783825.1 Sapria himalayana
TTGTATCTATCTATCAATTTTTGTATCTATCTACTATCTATCTATATTCTATCTATTTATCTATATATCTATTTGTCAATATTTTAAATTTTTAATTTGTCTATCTATCTTACTATCTATTTGTCTATCTATCTATCTACTTATAAATTTATATCTTTAGTTTTCTATTAGTATATCACTCTATCTATCTATCTATCTATCTATCTATCAATTAAGATATCTTTCTACCTGTCTATCTATCTATTTACTTATGTATCTATCTATCTGCATCTATATCTATCTAGCTATTAGTCTATCTACCTATTTGTCTATTTAACTCTCTCTAAAAGTTTTTTTTTGTATATCTATCTATTTGTCTATCTAATTATTTATCTAAATCATTTTGTCTATCTATCTATTTGTGTAAAATTCTAACCATCTTCTATATAATGTAGTACCTATCTTTCTATCTAATTTAGTAAGTACCTTTCTATATATCAGTCTATTAGTCATTCTATCTATCTATTTATCAGTCTATCTATCTACATGGTATTTTGTCTATCTGTATATCAGTCTATCATTCTATCAATCTATAAGTCTATAAGAATATCTGTCTATCTATGTTTTTGTCTATCTATCTAAATATCCAACTATTTATGTATATTTCAATCTATTTGCCTATCATCTAATTGTCTATATATCTCTCTATATATATGCCTATCAATCTGTCTATCTATAAGTCAATCTATCGTTCTATCTATCTATCTATCTATCTATCTATATTTCTAACTATGTCTATTAATTTGTTTATTTATATCTCTATTAATTTATCTCTATCTATTTCTTTCTAATAGATAGGCTAATCTATCTTTCTGCCTATTATATGTCTATAAATTTTCTATCAATCAATCAATTTATCTATCGATGTATCTTTATGTCTATCTATCTGTCAATCTATCTGTTTATTTGTTTTTCTAGTTGTTAATCTATTGTTTATTTATATGTATATCTATCTATCTATCTATCTGTATATCAATCTAGTTATCTATCTAGGTGTCTATCTATCTATTTATCTATTTATATATTTATCTATCTATCCTAGTATATCTATCTATCTATCTATATATCTATATGTATATCTATCTATCTATCTAGTGGTCTATCTATCCTTCTATCTATCTATTTATTTATAGGTTTATCATTACATCAATCTTTCTGACAATCTAACTTACTATCTATATGTCTATCATTCTATTTAACTATCTATCTATCTGTCTTTCTTCTTTCTATTTTCTATCTATTTGCCTATGTATTCATCTTTCTGTATGTTTTTCTATCTATTTCTATCTATTATCTATAAATCAATCAATCAATCTGTCTATCTTTATATCTATCTATCTGTATATTTCTCTGTCTCTATGTCTATCAATCTATCTGTCTATCAATCATTCTAATTGTCTAATTATGTCTATCTAGCTTTCTATCTATCTGTCTATCTATCTTTATATATCTCTATCTTTCTCTCGATCTATCCTTTTATATATCTCTCTATCTTTTGTCTATTTATCTGTCTATATATTTGTCTTTCTCTCTATTTTTGTCTTTTTGTCTATCTATTATTAGCCTATCTATCTATATATCTGTCTATCTATCTATCTTTCTATTTTCTATCTATTTATCTTTCTATCTATCTATCTATCTATCTATCTATCTTGGTCTCTATTTCTCTATCTATCTATTTATTTGTCAATCAATATCTATCAATCTATCTATCTATCTATTATTTATATGTCTATTGATCTTTCAATTTATCAATCTACCGATTTGTCTATCAATCTATGTATATATGTTTATATCTATTTATCAATCTATATGTAAATCTATTTGTCTATCTATTTATCATTCTATTTGTCTATATA
Organism: Sapria himalayana; assembly: GCA_029783825.1. Classification (NCBI taxonomy): domain Eukaryota; kingdom Viridiplantae; phylum Streptophyta; class Magnoliopsida; order Malpighiales; family Rafflesiaceae; genus Sapria; species Sapria himalayana. Next base: position 1,899 of record JAREIK010018647.1, read on the forward strand.
TGTATCTATCTATAGATCTGTCCATCTTTCTATCTATCTATCTAATATTCAAACTATTTGTCAGTCAATCTATCTATATATCTATCTATCTATATATCCATCATATATATCTATCTATGTAACTTTTGATCTATTTATCCTTCTTTCTTTCTAACTATCATTTGATCTATCTATCTATCTTTTTATCTAACTATCTGTCATCTATATGTCTATCTATCTATCTCCTTAGAATTTCGTCGATGTCTCTGTCTATCTATCTCTATATCAATTTGTCTATCAATCAATACATCAATCTGTCTATTAATTTATATATCATTATATCTATCACTTTTTCTATCAATCTGCCTATCAATCTCTCTATTTATCTATCTATCTATCGATCTATCTAACTATCTGCCAATCTATCTATATATCTATCTATCTATCTATCTATCTAACTTTTTATCGATCCATCTACCTTTTTGTCTCTCTATCATTCTATCTATCTATTTATCTATCTATCTATCTATACAACTCTCTTTCTTTCTATGTATCTATCTCTTTATATGTCTATTTTTCCATCAATCTATTTGTCTATCTATCTTTCTTTTTATTTGTCTGTCTATATGTCTGTCGATCCGTGTTTCTATATTTCTTTCTATCTATTTGTATATTTATCTATCTATCTGTCTATCTGTCTATCTTTTTCTATCTATTTATCTATTAATCTGACTATCTATCTATCTATTTATTTGTTTGTCTATCTATTTATCTATCTTCCTATCTCTATGTCAATTTATTGTTTGTCTATATTATGTCTACCTTTTTGTATATCTATCTGTCTATCCATATATCATTTTTATATCTATATATATTTCTTTCTTTGGTTCTTTCTTTCTTTCTTTTTTTTATTTATATGTCTATCTATCTATTTATTATCCATCTCTTTATTTGACTATATATCTATATATCTAAATGTATATGTATCTGTCTATCTATCTATCTATCTTTTTATCTATCTGTATATTTCACTATCTATCTACCTATCTATATATCTATCTAGCTGACCATTTATAAGTCTATCTATTTGTCTATCTATATTTCTATTGATTTTTCTATCTATATTTCTTTCTTTATATCTATCTATCTATATATCTATCTATTTACTATCTATATATTTGTTATCTATTTATCAACCGATATATGTGTCTATCTGTCTATTTATTTATATATTTATCTGTTTATCAATCTGTCTATCAATAAATATATCTATTTGTCTATCAATCTGTCTATCAATCTGTCTATCAATATATATATCTATCTATCTATCTATTTTTCAATTTGTCTATGAATCTATCTATCTATCTATCTATCAATCTATATAACAATCTAATTATCGATATGTCTATTAATTTGTCTATCAATCAAACTATCTATCTATCTATATATGTGTTTATCATTCTATGTAAATATATATTTAACTATCTATATATCTATATATTTTAAAATCTATCTATCGACCTATCTCACTATTTGTTTATCTATCTGTGTATTATTCTCTCTATTAATCTATCTTTTAATAACTCTACCAATCTATCTATCAATCTTTCTATCTATCTGTCGACCTATCAGTTTATCAATCAATCTATCTATCCTTCTCTCTATCTATCTTTCTATTTGCCCATCTATTTGTCTATCCATATGTCTATCTTTCTATTTATCTTTCTATTTATCTATCAATCTATATGTCTATAGATCTATATGTCTATCTATTTGTCTATATGTCTTTTTATCTTTGCAATCTATATGCATGTCTAAATATCTATTTAAATGTTTATCTATCTGTGTATTTATCTATCTATATGTGTATCTATCTTTCTATCTATCTTTATGTCTATCTTTCTATCTATATTCCTATATATATATATATATATATATATATATATGTGTGTGTGTGTGTGTGTGTGTGTGTGTGTGTGTATCTATCTGACTATAAATTTATCAATGTGTCTATCTATCTGTCATTCTTTAATTCTATCTATATTTCAGTCTTATGTCTATCTACTTGCATGTATATATGTCTATCTATCTGTGTGTCTATCAATCAGTCTATCTATCTATCTATCTATATATCTTTTTTTTCTATCAGTCTATCAGTCTATCTATCTATTTGTCTATATATCTACCAATCTATATGTCTATTTATCTATCTATCTATATAAATATTTTTCTATCTATCTTTCTATCTATCTATTTGTCTAAATATCAATCTATGTGGCTGCCTATTTGTCTGTCAATCTATCTTTTATTTGTTTTTCCATATTTTTGTCTATCTGTTTATTTATATGTCTATTTATATGTCAATCTATCCATCAATCAATCTATCTATCTATATGTTTTTCGATCTATTTGCATGTCTGCCTATTTATCTCTCTCTCTGTCTATCTATATTTCTATCTATCTATATTTCTATCTATCTATCTATATTTCTATCTATCTATCTATCTATCTGTATATCTATATATTTATCTATGTACTTGTATATCTGTCTATCTATATGTGTGTTTATTAGTCTGTCTATATATCTTACTGTATGTATGTATGTATATCTATCTATCTTTCATTCTTTCTGTCTGTCATTAAATCTATCTATCTAGCTATCTAACTATATGTTTATCTTTCAATATATCTATCTATCTATAAATGTATCTATCTATATATCTATATATTTTATATATTTGTATCTAATTTTTTGTCAATTTTTTGTCTAACTATATATATATCTATATTTCTAAATATTTAACCTCTCTTATAGGGAGCTTAGCTGGTGAAGACTCTTGGCAATGACCAGGAGGTCAAGAGTTCAAGTCTTACTGGTGGGTGGTACTATGCATATTCCTTACCTGCTAGGTTCTCCGGGGGCCCAAGGGGACATAAGGGCCCATGTAAGTGGGCCCTGAAGCCCTTGGTGTTCAAAAAAAATAATTCTAAATATCTATTTATAAATCTATAAAAAATTGTATATATTTTTGTCTATCTATCTGTATATCTCATTATCTATATGTTTATCAATTTGTCTATCTATCTGTATATCTATTTATCAATATAGCTCTTAATCTATTTATCTATGTAATTATCAATTTATCTATCAAACTATTTAAAAATCTTTCTATCAATCTATATATCAATCTATCTATCTATTTATCAATCTGTCTATCTATATGTATATCTATCTGTTAATCTATATATCTAACTGTCTGCCTCTCTATATGACTGTCTATCTGTCTCAATCTGTTTATCAATTGATTGATCGATCTATCTATATATTTATCTGTCTATTTATCTTTCTATTTATATGTCTATATATTTGTATATCTTTCTATCTGTCTATCTATATGTTCGTATATTTGTTTGCCTATTTGTCTATATATCTGTATGTCTATTATTTGTCTATCTGCATGTCTATGTCTATATATTTTTATACCTATATGTTTATCTATTTATTTATCTATCGGCCTATCATCTATCTATCTATCTATCTATATATATATCTATCCATCTCTTTGTCTGTCTATTTGTCTGTCTATCTGTCTGCCTATCTACAGTCTATCTACTAGTCTATCTTTCTAAGTATCTATCTGTCTATCTATCGATCTCTCTATTTGTCTATTTATGTGTCTATTTGTATATATTTTTTATTTTTCTAACAATCTATCAACCTATCTATTATTTTTCTACCTATCTATTTATATATCTATTTATTTTACTATCTATATGTCTATCTATCTGGTCTATATATCTGTATATCTTTTTTTCTAATCTATTTTTTATCTATTTGTCTCTCTATCTCTCTATCTATCTATCTATCTATATATCTATCTAATTGTGTGTGTGTATATATATATATATCTACCTATCTATGTATCTATCTATTTCTCTATATATCTAAATTTATATCAGTTTATCTATCTATATATATATCTATATATCTATCTATCTATCTATCTATCTATATGCCTATCTATCTATCGATCTATCTATTTATCAGTCTATGTATCTATCTATCTATCTATATGCCTATCTATCTATCGATCTATCTATTTATCAGTCTATGTATCTATCTATCTATCTATATGCCTATTTTTCTATCTATATATCAATCAATCTATCTATCTATCTATCTTTTTGTTAATCTCTCTCTCTCTCAAACTATTTGTCTGTATATCTATCTATATATCTATATATCTGTCTGTCTGTGTATCTATCTATCTTTCTATCTATCTATCTATTTGTCTATCTATATGTCTATCGGTCTATCTATCTATCTATCTATATATCTATATATCTATATATCTATCTAATTGTCTATCTATCTGTTTATATATATATATATATATATATATATATATATATATATATATATATATATATATATATATATATATATATATCTACCAATCTATGTATCTTTCTATTTGTCTATATATCTATATATATATATCGGTCTATCTAGTTATATCTCTATCTATCTATCTATTTATCAGTCTATGTATCTATATATCTATCTATATGTCTATCTTTCTATCTATATGTGAATCAATCAATCAATCTTTCTATCTATCTATTTGTGTGTCAATCACTTTCTCTCTCTCAATCTATTTCTCTATTTATTTATTTATCTATCTATCAATTTGTCTATCTGTCTGTTTATCTATCTATCTTTTTATCTATCTATTTGTCTATCGGTTTATCTATCTATCTATCTATATATCTATATGTATAACTATCTATCTATATTTATATCTATGTGTTTACTTATATGTCTATCTATATATATATTTATCTATCTATTTAACCATCGATCTATTAATATATCTTTCTATCTATCTCTCTATATCTATATCTATATCTATCTTTCTATCAATTTGTCTATTTATTTTTTTTCTAGCTGTCTATTTATCTATTTAACTATCAAACTAAATATCTTTATGTCTATCGATATGTCTTTCTATCTATCTTTCGGTCTATCTATTTGTCTATCTATAAATCAATCAATCTATCTATATCTATTTGTCTATCTATATATATATCTATCTATCTACATATCTATCATTAATTATATATTTCTATTTGACAATCTATCTATCTATATATTTATTTAATTATCTATCTATTTTTTGGTTTATATATCTATTTATATATCTGTATATATGTGTTTCTATCTATTTTAATCTATCTACACATGTCTGTCTATCTATCAATTTGTCTATCTATCTATCTATCTATCTACTTATCTATCTTTTAATTTGTGTGTATGTCTCTCATTCTGACAATCTATCTATCTATCTAATAAATTATCTAAATATCTTTCTATCTATCAATCTATCTATCATTATGTCTATTTTCTATCTATGCATCAATCTATTTATCTATCCCTCAATCTGTCTATCATCTATCTATCAATCTATTTATCATTATATTTATTAATCTATCTTAAATTTTGTCTATAAATAGATCTAGTAATCTATTTATCTACTATCTATCTATCTATTTATTTATCTATATGTCTATATGTATTATTGTGTCTATTTTCTATCTATTTGTCTCTCTATCTCTCTGTCTATCTAATTATCTATATATCTATCTATCTGGCTATATATATATATATATATATATTTATTTATTTATTTATATCTCTATCTATCTATTTATCAACCTATCTATGTATCTATCTATTTCTATATATATATATATATATATATATATATATCGGTCTATCTATTTATATGTCTATTTATCTATCTATCTATCTATCTATTTATCTGTCTATGTATCTATCTATCTATCTATATGTATATCTTTATATCTATTTGTATATCTACCAATCGATAAATATTTTTATCTATCTATTTGTCTGTCAATCTCTCTCTCTCTGAATCTATTTGTCTATCTATCTATATATATGTTTGTTTGTGTGTCTGTGTATTTATCTATCTTTTTATCTATCTGTTTGTCTATCAATATGTCTATAGGTCTATCTATCTATCTATATATCAATATGTCCGATTATCTATCTATTTTTATATCTATGTGTTTATTTATCTATCTATCTTTCTATCTAGCAATTTATCTTTCTATATATCGATTTATCTATCTATCTATTTGACCATCGATCTGTAAATATATCTTTCTAACTTTCTATCTTTCTATCTATCTCTTTATCTATCTTTCTATCAATTAGTCTATTTATTTTTCTATCTATCAATTTAACTATCAAACTTAATATCTATATGTCTATCTATCTACCTATCTTTCAGGTCTATCTATTTGTCTATCTATAAATCAATCAATTAATCAATCTTTATCTATCTGTCTCTCTGTATATATTTATCTATCTTTCTGCCTATCTATAATTCATTATATCTTTCTATTGACTATCTATCTATCAATATATCTATTTATCTAGTTATATATCTATCTATCTTTTTGTTTATATATCTATTTATATATCTGTATATATGTGTTTCTATCTATTTTTGTCTATCAACATGGCTATCTAATTATCAATTTGTCTATCTATTTATCTATATACCTATCTATCTTTCAATTTCTCTCTATGTCTCTCTTTCTAACTATTAATCTATCTATCTAATAAATTGTCTAAATATCATTCTATATATCAATCAATCTATAATATGTTTATTTTCTATCTATGTATCAATCTATCTATCTATCTCAATATCTTTCTATCATCTATCTATCTATCTATCATTCTATCTATTTGTCTGTCATTCTATCTATCTATCTATCTATGTCCGTCTATTTATCTATCTGTCTATCAATCAATCTATCAATCAATCTAATAATCTATCTATCTAACATTCTGTATATAAATTTGTCTCTCAATCTATCTATTTTTATATCAATCAAACAATCTATCTATTTGTCTATCTATCTATCTATATGTCTGTCTATCAGTCGGTGTATTTATCTATCTATCTATTGCCTGTCTATAAGTATGCATATCTATGTGGCTATATGTTTGTCTATTTATCCGTCTATCTATCTATTTATCTATCTTTTTATCTATCTATCTATCTATATATCTGTCTATCTAACTGACTACTATCTATAAAACTATACGTATATTTTTTAATCATTATGTTTGTGTATCTGTCTATCTATTTGTCTATGTGTCTATCCATCTATCTACCTATTTTTCTATCTATCTATTTATATATCTATCTATATATCTATCTATCTAAATATCTATTTAACTATCTATATATCTGTTAATCTATCTGTCTAATTATTTGTGTATATATATTTATATCTATTTGTCTATCTATCTTTATATTATTATATCTATCTATCTATTTGTCAATATATCTTTATATCTACATGTCTTTTTTTCGTAATGTATATCTATCTATTTATTTATCTATCTATCTAAATGTTTATCTTTTTGATTATATGTCTATCTATTTGTCTATTTATCTATCTATCGTTCCTTCTTTCTTTTTATCTATCTATCTTTCTTTCTATATATTTGTCTATCTGAAAAACGCTCATGAAAATGCTCTCGGCGAAAACCCTTGTTGGACGAAAACTCGGCGATAACTCGGCGAAAAATCTCCTGTGGTTTCCTCTAGATTTCTCTCTCGCGATTTACCTTAAATTAACTGTTATGTGAATTGCTTCGTATATTGCTGTTTGATTTAACTTCTCTCGCGTTTTCTATAACATTTTCATCTTGCGAATATCTTGGATAAACTGTTAATGTGGATTGTTGGGTGAAATATCGCGTAAATTGCTTAGTGAACTGCTATGGTATGTTAAATCTGTAAAGCGTTATTACGAGTAATTGCTAGTTTTTACGCAACGAAGTGTTCATTGATTCTCTCGCGAAATTAAGAATATTTATCAAAAGGTAAACTGAAATGGGCATGAAGTAATACGGGCGAGCAGGAACAACAACACGGGTAAGAAATATTAAGCTAGTAGAAGCCGGAAGCCTTGGTTCCTCTTGCGTTTTTTTTCCTGTGTTATTAAGTTTTTTGTGATTTCTGTGCAAATATCAGTTTTCTGGAGTAAACGGTTATTAAGTCTTCTGGGATTTCCTGTGTTATTAAGCCTTGGTTCCTCCAGAAATATTAGTTTTCTGGAGTAAACGGTTCGGTCAACAGTTGTGGGAAATTCTGTGCAAACTGCTCTGGGATTCAGATTGTGACTCAACTACTGTTCAAACCTAGTCCAAAACAAGATGAGTATGGAAAAATCTGACTTATGTTTAAATAAGTTGTTTGCTTCGATGGTAAAGGGAACCGTGCCGATTTCACGTATCCAATGGAACAAAAACGGGCTCCCGGCCATCATCTTCTCAGCTGAGGAATCTCGTAGGCTCTTAGAGCCATTCGAATACACGCTCGTTGGTAAGTTCTCTCACGGTAGGCCTCGTGCGATTGGAGTTCAGAAATTCATTGATAATTTAAAGCTCAAGGGGAAGGTGAAATTTGCTGATTTCGATGCCAAGCATGTCGTGCTACAATGCTCTCTACTAGAAGATCAATATCGTCTATGGCAGCGTGGAATATGGCAAGTTGATGGCTTTCCCATGCGTATACTGAAGTGGACAAAGGAGTTTACTCCTCTTGAAGAGCCGCCTATAGCTCCGGTATGGTTTACATTGCCTTATTTGCCACTTCATCTCTTCTCTGAATCCTCTCTTTATGCAATTTCATCGTGCTTGGGTAAGCCCATGTTAAGAGATGAAGCCACAAGAACCATGTCTAGGCCGAATAAAGCACGTGTATGCGTCGAGCTAAACCTCTTAACTAAACTGCCTGATAAAGTATGGATAGGTAGTGGGGAAGGGGAACAGGCCGAGGGGTATTGGCAAACTGTCATCCCCGAAAGCTTCCCTTCCTACTATACAAAGTGTAAGAGGCTTGGGCATGATATTTTATCGTGCAAGGTGGGAAAAGAAGACGGGCAGCAGAATGAGGGAGGAGGTAGGAAGGAGATGCAATGGGTAAGGAAAGAGGAGGCTTCGGTTCTAAATATCCAGCCGAAGGGAAATCTGAATAAAGGAATAATTTCAAGCATCCCTCCAGATTATTCAAACATTACACAGGATGAAGGAATCTCGAAAGAGCAGAATGTGGGGATAGAGAATGAGGTTAGCTTAAATAAAGGATGGGAGGAGGTAAAACACAAGAGAAAATATAAAAAAAAGCATCTAAAACAAGAATTGTATTGAAAGAAAGTCTTGAAGATGATGCGTGGATAGACGAGGATCTTCTGGATTTTCCTGAAGAAGATTCGGTAATTTTTAGTTTCCCATCAATTCATAAGAGTGAAGAATCTCAAGAAGAGCCTGAGGCGAAAGCAAAGGATGATATATATATTTATAATGAAGATTGGGGGAATCTTTCGAGAACCCAATCCATGGAGGCCCTAAAGCAAATGGCCATGGCGCTTGGAAAGCAGGTAAAATACAAGGAGATTAGGTATGAAATTCCTCACACTCCTAAAACAGTAAGAAACACAAAAAAATATGCTAATAGCTCTTATGAATCTAAGCGCACAACTCGAGCTCAAGCTAAATTAGTTTTTAATGGATAGATGCCTATATTGGAATGTTAGGGGGATAGCTAATAGCCCCACGATAAATAGGTTAAGACTTTTAATTAAAGAACACAAAATCTCACGATTGATTATTGTAGAACCAATGGTTCTGCAAGATTAACTAAATAAATATAGAGAAATTTTAGGATTTAATAAGGCGTATGCTAATCTAAATAGTAAACTCTGGATTTTATGGCACAGTAAATTGCAAATTGAAATAATAAAAGATACTGAACAAATAGTACATTTGAAATTAGATAAGAACACAAATCAAATAATCTCAGCAGTTTATGCAAAAAATGACAAACAATCTAGGTTGGCCTTATGGGAAGAAATGAAAGATATAGCAAGTAGAAATTTACCTTGGTTTATAGGGGGCGACTTTAACATAATAAGAAGCCCTCAAGAAAAGAAGGGAGAAAAACCGCCTGATAAGGTAGCCATGAAACAATTTAATGATACAATAGCCATTACGAATCTAATGGAAATTGATTTCACCGGCTCAAGATATACCTGGTGCAATAATTGGAAAAAAAGAGGAGTTATCTGGGCCCGACTGGATAGGATTATGTGTAACATAAAGTGGGTCACCTCACAAGGGATTACGGGGCTTAGACACCTTAATAGAACTTGCTCTGACCATAGCCCCCTGCTTATCATGATTCATAGTAACCAGGGTAGTACATCTAATTTTAAATATCAAAATATGTGGGTAAAGCATGCGAGCTTTGCAGGACTCGTCAGAGAGTCCTGGAAAGAACCAGCAGAGGGAAAACCGATGCAAGTTCTATCATTTAAACTTCTGAGGCTAAAAGCTTGTTTAAAAACATGGAATAAAGAGGTTTTTGGAAAATTAAATCAGGAGCTAAAAAACTTAGAGGACAAAGTAGCCAAGCTGGAGGACGATTTTGACTCCACGAATAACAACGAAACTCGGATAGAATTGAGCAAGGCTAAAGGAGAATTGAGATTGAAATTACACATGGAAGAAATTTATTGGAAACAACGAGCAAAAATAAAATGGTTAAATGATGGGGATCGCAATACTAAATTCTTTTATAATATGTCTAAAATAAAATCTCAAAAAAATAAAATTAAAGGTCTAATAAATAAAGAAGGGAAATGGGTAGAAGAGGAAAAGGAAATAGGTGCTCTCTTTAAAAATTTCTTTGAAAATCAACTATGTAGTCAGTCAAGTAGGACAGATAATTCTTTAATGCAGGAGATTAGGATGACCATTACGGAAGCCCAAAATCAATTAATGGAATCGATCCCAGAAGAACCAGAAGTCAAAGAACCTGTCTTTAGCCTGGATAAAGATAGTGCTGCAGGACCTGATGGTTGGAACAATTATTTTTATCAGGTAAACTGGAACACGATTAAAACTGAGCTAGTCTCTGCAATTGCATGTTTTTTTGTAGGGGCGGAAATCCCAAAATCATGGGCAAAATCTTATATAGTACTAATTCCTAAAAAAGAATCACCACAGAAATGTGAGGATTATAGACAAATAAGTTTATCTAATGCTATGTATAAAATATTGGCCAAAATATTACAAAACAGGCTAAGCTTAATTTTACCTACTATAATATCTCAGGAACAAACTAGATTTGTTAAAAACAGATTAATGATTGATAATATAAAACTTGCATCAGAAATGATGAAAGAAATAGGTGGTAAAGCTAGAGGTAAAAACTTAGTGGTCAAACTAGATCTATCGAAAGCCTTCGATAGAGTGGAATGGGATACCCTTTGCTTTGTGTTAAGAAGTTTCGGCTTCTCTGAGCTGACCATAGATTTAATTTATAGATGTATTTCAAGCACCTGCGTAAGAGTCCTGGTAAATGGTAAGTTAAGTGATGAATTTAAACCAAATAAAAGTCTAAGGCAAGGGGATCCGTTATTCCCCCTTCTTTTTGATATATATATAGAACTATTAATACGAAACTTGAACAAGAAAATATCTAAAGGTAAAATAATGTCATTCAGACAACCAAGGAATACACCCAGAATAGGTTGTTTAGCCTACGCAGATGACTTTATAATATTTACTAATGCTAGCACAAAGTCTTTAATGAATCTTATGGATCTTCTGCAAATCTTTAAAAAAGAAACAGGACAAATGGTTAATAAAAATAAATGTCAGTTTATGCTTGCAAAAAATGCAAAACCAAAGTTAGTAGATAAAATAAAAAATATCACAGGTTTCGCGGAAATTAAAGGGGCATTAATGTATCTAGGTTGTCCGATATATGAGGGGAGGTTGAAGGAAGAATATCTAACTTACCTTCAAGACAAATTAAGAAAGAAAATAGCAGGATGGAAAGAATAGCTCCTTGGATTTTGGGGGAGAATTACGCTGCTTTCACATGTATTACAAAGCACATTCACACACATTTTATCAGTGATACATCCCCCAAAAAAATTTATTAAAAAACTCGAATCAGAAATGGCAAACTTCTTATGGGGTAAAAAAGAAGGCAGAAATAAAATACACTGGAAGGACTGGAAAAGTATCTGTTACCCGAAAGAGGAAGCAGGCTTAGGTCTTATGAGCCTTCAGGACTCGGCAGCTGCCTGGGACTGTAAAAGCTGGTGGAGTCTTAAAGAAAGTGATAATCTATGGGCTAAATATATGAGGGTAAAATATTTAGATAATAAAAATAAGACTTCCAAGAAAGCTTCGAACAGTTGGAAGTCAATGGAAAAACAAAAAGAGATAGTAGACTCACACTCTATACTAAAAAAGAGTGGCTGGAAATGGATGTTAACACCACAAGGAAACTTTTCTCTCAAACCGGCAAAAGATTTGGTTAGAAAGAAAAAACCGGTACAAACTCTATTTAAATGGGTATGGCAAGAAAATGTCCCGCAAAAAATGCGCTCCTTTACATGGAAGGCATTATTGAACGCCATACCGGTAGATAGAAATGTACAAAAGAAAGGGATTAACATGGCCTCAAGATGCGAATGCTGTTTTCAAGCGGTTGAAACAACTGATCACTTGCTCTCGAATGGTCCCATTGCAGCAAAAATATGGAGATAGATGGAAGGGAAAAAAAGAATATGTAAAATAGATGATGGATTAATAGATAAAGTTAAAAAATGGGGAAAAGTAAACATGAAAAGCCCAGCCAGGAAATGGCTTAGTCAGAAACTGCCGCATCTAATTATCTGGTGCATTTGGAAATCTAGAAACAAAAGTAAATATGAAAATATAAGGATGAACTTAACAAAAATTATAAAAGATATTAAAAAGGAAATATATTAAAAAGGAAATATATAATATAACAATAATAAAACGGATAGTCATACAGGATTTGGAACAAGAAAAGAAGCTTGAGAATGAATTGGATCTCACATACAAAGTGATAAAATAGCAATGGGCTAAATGTATACAGTGGAATGCTCCGCCGGTTGGTAAACTTTCACTTAATACGGATGAGAGTTTTAGCAGGGACACTGGAATAGCAGGAGGAGGCGGAGTAATAAGAGATCATACAGGGACAGTACAGAGAGCATTTACCAGAGCTAGTAGGGCATCCTCGGCGTTAGAATCAGAAATTAGAGCATTAAAATCAGGGTTAGAGATATGTAAGCAGCTAAATTTTAAAAACATTGTAGTTCAGGTAGACTCAAAATTACTAGTTGATACGGTAATAAATAAGAAAATATTATGGAGGTATGAAGAGGATCTAGAAGTTATTCTTAATCTTCTGGAAGAACTAAAGGACTTAATAATACATATATATAGAGAAGCCAATAATCTAGCGGATTGTCTATCTAAAATAGGCACCATCAGAGGAAATATAGATTATAAGGAGAAATTCATGCCAAATAAACTAAAGGGAATAGCATGTCTAGATAAAATGGGTTTTTCTTATATAAGAACAAATAAACAGACCATGAAGATATGACAGATGGTGCTAAATGGATATATATGAAGGAGATCCCATGGTAGTATATATTAATTTTGCATTTTGGCAGAATGGTATATAGCTATACTGAACGGTTGTAAAAATAATATGTATGTAATATACAATTTCTGCATATTTAATCTGCTAATTCTGCATTTTGGCAGAAGTCGATAATCTCTGTAGAAAGGTTGTATTTTGATTTTCTTTACAGGTCAATATATATTCTGTCCTTTCCTTGCAGTATGTGAAAGGGGAGTAATCGTTAATAATTGACTTATGTGGTATTAGTTTAATCAAGAATAAGGGTAGTAGGGTGTAAAGTTCTGGTAGGCACGGTTGTTGTTTCTTTGTTTTCTCTTTGGTTTGTTCTATGATCATCAGCGAATACACGACGAAGGAGGAAGGCTGGAATCTCGTGAAGATTTGAGCCAGACGCACAGGGGAAAGGAGAGATAGTTGCTGTCTGTTGCTGCCCCCGGTTGCTGTCAAGAGTACTCCCGCTGCTGAGACAAATATAACCACTGGAGAGGAAAGACTCCCTGCTGTTCAAAGTGATAAGAGACTCATATCTTAAAATCTCCCTGGCCCTGAAGGGGATTAACAGAAACTGAGGTGAATAATAAAAAAAAAGGAAAAATGGTAAACAGGTAAGATCATTATGGAGGCTAAAGGAAAAGGGTAAGGTAAGATATCGGTTGTTAGAATATATTTCTATTATTTCTTTTTTTCTTAGCAGCGAAGTCCCTCGTATATACATCCAGTAAATCCAGCAGCTGCTGGAATTGTTGGAGTCCTAGTCATGGTTTGGTTATGGTTTTAATGTTTAGGATAAGTGGCTATGTGTGAATGTTGTGAAGAGTCATGTGTTAATTTACGGTAGTTTATAGATTTATTGGGTTTGTAAGTGCCTAGACTAGGAGGCTAGTCCGGTACTCTCTAAAGCTGAAGGACTCAGTTTATGAAGCTCTAAAGGGGCATATATGTAAGTGGAAATGGAGATAAGATAAAGTGCAGAAAAATCACTTGGAGTAATTTGCCAGCTTTATCAAGCTGGAACAAAAGAGGTTAAAAGAGTAAAGGATAACTTCAAAGGCAAGAAGAAGAGCAGCCATAAGGTAAACAAGATGAATGTATGAGTATGTAGATATGTTGCTTTGTTTTGCAGGAAATCAGTAATGTCAACATAGAATAAGCATAAACCAGGAGTCTAGGAGGGCAGGAATTATGGAAACCCAACTGAAGTAGAAGAAGCTCAAGTGGATTTCAAAGATCATATCAAGAAGGGTTATAGCTATATACAAGAAATTTATAGCTAATCTAAAAAAAGTGCATCCATTGCAAACTATTCTCAAGAATAGAGATTTAGTAATTTTAGATCTTTTTTAATTTTTAATGATAAGGGTCAAGGTTGTAAGTGGGGAATGGGTAGATTTTAGTTTGTAAAAATGGTATTCCTCACCCAAAAGAGAGGGTTAATATTAATAAACTCCTTTTTAAAATATATATATATATATATATATATTTGTCTATCTTTCTACTTAACTTTCTTACTATCTATATATTTATCTGTCTGTCTTTCTATCAATATGTCTATCTAACTTTTTATCTATCTTTCTATCTTTTTATCTATCTATTTGTCTATATATCTATCAGATATTTATGCATATATTTATCTATTTGTCCATAAATTTATCTATATATCTGTCTATATATCTATGTATCAATCAATATATCTATCTATTGATATATATGTCTATCTATATGTTTATGTATATGTCTATCTATTTATCTATTTATCTATCTATCTGTTTATTTGTCAATATATATGTATATCTATATGTTTGTCTATCTATCTATCTATGTGTCTATCTATCTGTCTATCTATATCATTTATCTTACATTCTATGTATTTATCTTTTATATATGTCTATTTATTTATCTATCTATTTGTTAATCTATCTATTTGTCAAATACACTTTCTATCTATCTATTTATCTATCTTTCTAACAATCTATCTGTCTGTATATCTATCAATCTATATTCCAATCTGTCTATCTACCTATCTATCAAACTATCTTTCATCCTTGTTATGAATCAATCTATCAATCTATATACCTATATGTTTATCAATTTGTTTATATATTTAAATATCTATTTGTCTAGTTATTATCTAGTCTATCTGTCTATCTATCTATTGATCTATCTTTTAATCTATCTATCTATTTATCAATCTCTCTGCCTTTCTATCTATATGTCTATCTATCTGTATATTTGTATGTGAATCTGTCTGTCTGTCTCTTCTTGTATCTATCTGTCTATATGTCACTTTTTTGCCTATCTATTTATCTATTTAAATATCTATTTATATGTCTATATATCTATCTATATTTCTTTCTTTCTGTCTATCTATCTATTTATATTTCTATCACTCTATATAATTATCTTCTTATCTATCTAAATATTTGTCTATATATCAGTATGTCTATTTGTCTATTTATCTAACTTTCAATCTATCTATCAATCTATTTATCATTCTATTTATCAATTTGTCTATAAATCTATCTATAAATGGATCTAGTAATCTACCTATTTATTTATTAATTTATCTATCTATCTATCTGTCTCTATCTATATATCTGTCTATCTTTCTATATATCTATCTATCTATTTGTCTATCTATCTATCTATCTATCTGTCTATCTATCTATCAATATATCTATAAATCTATATACTAATCTTTCTATCTTTTTATATATCAATCTATCTAACAATTTGTCTATAAATTTGTCTATCAATTTATATTTTATTGTTTCTATCTATCTATCTATCTGTCTATATGTCTATCTATCTATATGTCTCCATATCTATGTTGCTATATGTATGTCTATCTATTATCTATCTATCTAGTTTTCTATCTGTTTATCTATCTATATATATGTCTGTCTATCTATTTGACTTTCTATCTATCAAACTATATGTATGTTTGTCAATCAAACAATTTGTGTATATATCTATATATTTGTTAATGTATCTATCTATCTATTTGTCTATCTATCTATTTTATAGATATCTATTTATATTTCTATCTATCTATATGTCTTTCTATCTAACTTTCTATCTATCTGTCTATCTATATTTCTATCTATCTGTCTAATTATTTGTATATACATATGTCTATCTATTGTTTATTTATCTGTATATCTATTTTTCCATCTATCTATCTATTTATTTGTTTATATATCTATCGATATATATGTCTTTTTATATATATGTCTATCTATTTATTTATTATACTATATATCTATATGTCTATCTATTTGATTTATGTCTATATATATGTCTGTCTATTTATCTATCTTTCTTTTTATCTATCTTTCTTACTTTCTATATATTTGTCATTCTTTCTATTTATTATTTGACTATCTATCTATCTGTCTTTATATCGATCTGTCTATCTAACTATCATCTATCTATCTAACTTTCTATCTATCATCTTGTCTATCTATCTGTCTGTCTATCTATCTATATATTTATGTATCTATTTATCCTCAATATATTTGTCTATATATCTTTGTATCAATCTGTATATATTTGTAATTGCCTATATATCAATCTATCTATATATCTATCTCTCTAGCTGTCTATATATGTGTCTATCTATATGTCTATCTTTCTGTCTATCTATATATTTTTATCTATCTATCTATTCGATCTATCTATCTATCCATCTATCAATCTATATGTCTATCTAATAGTCTCTCTATCAATCAATCTATCTGTCTATCTATCTATCTATCTATCTATATTATCTATCTTACATTCTATGTATCTATTTATTATATCTATCTATCAATTTGTTGATCTATCTATCTATCTATTTCTCTAATACTCTATCTATCTATTTATCTATCTTTCTATCAATCAATCAATCAATCCTTCTATCTTTCTATCAATTTGTATTTCAACCTATTTTTCAAATAATCTATCTATTTATCAAACTATCATTTATCCTTCTCTATCAATCAATCTATCAATCTATCCTACATATATGTCTATCAAAACTATTATATATTTTGTCTATCTATTTGTCTAGCTATCTATCTAGTCTATCAATTTACTACCTATCTGTCTATCTATCAATCTATCTTTCTTTCAATCTATCTATCTATTTATCTATCTATCTACCTTTCTATCTATTTTTCTATCTATCTGTATATTTGTATGTGTATATGTTTTCTATCTATTAGTATCTATTTGTCCTATATGTCTATCTATCTGTCTATTCTATTTATCTATTTATATACTATTTATATGTCTCTCTATTTGTCCGTCTATTTATATGTCTATATGTTTGTCTATCTCTCTACTCTCATCTCTATCTATCTAATTATCTTTCTATCTATTTGAATATTTGTCTATCTATCTATATGTCTATCTGTCTATCTATCTATCTATATGTCTATCTATCTATAAATCTATATGTCTGTCTAATCATGTCTATATATATATATATATGTTATCTATCTATCTCTATCTATTTGTCTTTCTATCTCTCTTTCAATCTATTATATGTCTATCTGGTCTTCCATATGTTGTCTCTATATCTGTCTATCGGTCTATGTACGTATCTATCTATCTATCTGTATATCTATATATCTTTCTATCTCTTTATTATTGTATATATATGTCTTTCTATATGTTGATCAATACTGTTGTTATCTATCTATATATCAATGTATTATTTATTTTGTCTATCTATTATCTATCTATCTATATATTTATATATTATCTATCTGGCTATATGTATTTCTATCTATCTGTCCTATCTATCTATATGTCTATCTATTGATCTATCTATCATCTTATATATATACTATCTATTATTTGTTATCTTTTGTAAATCTATCTGTCTATCTTTTTATTTATCAATCAATATTCTATATATCTATGTTATGTCTATCTATCTATGTTAATCTCTATCTATCTTTTCTGTCTATCTATAGTATTTATCTATTTATCAATCTTTATACTCTATCCATCTATCTATATGTCTATCTATTTATTGGTCAATTTATTTTTCTATCTATCAGTCTATCTATTATGACTATCCTATTGTCTATCTATCTGTCAATCTATATGTCTATCTTCTTTCTTCTATTTGTCTAGCTATTTGTTATCTATAGGTATATCTATTTCAGTATCTATCTGTATCTATGTGTTTATATATGTATGTCTATTTGTCTATCTATATATCTATCTATCTATCCTTATCTTTCTATTTATCAATCTATTTTTTTATCTATCAATCTTTCTATATATCTATCTATATTTATAAATATCTATCCATCAGGCTATCTTTTAGTCTATTTATTTTCTATCTATATATCATTCTATCTATCTCTCTAACTGTCTATCTATCTATTTATCTTTTATAAATGAATCGTCTATCTATCAATCTATTAGTCTATTTATCTATCTGTCTGTTTATCTATATGTTTATCTATCTTTCTATAATTTATCTATTTATATATCTATCTATCTTTTAATCTATCTATCAATCTGTATATAAATTTTCAATAGATCTTTCAATATCTTTAATATAATCTATCAATCTTTCTATATTTATGTTATCTATCTGTCTAACTATTATCTATATCTATCTTTATATCTAATTGTTTGACTATTTACCTATCTATATATCTCTATATCTATCATCTTTCTATAATATATCTATTATTTTATCTATTTGTCTATCTATCTACTATTAATTTGTCTATGTATTTGGTTATCTATGTGTCAAAATATTTGCATGTCATCTTCATATCTAACTATATGTCTACTTATTTTTATAACTATCTTTCTCTATCTATCAATATGTCTATCTATCTGTCTCTCTGTATGTTTGTCTATATATCTATGTATCTGCCTTTTTGTATATCTATCTGTATGTCTAACTATCTGTCTATCAATCAATCAATATATATCCATCTAATATCTTTTATCTAGCTAGCTACTATACTTGTTTAGAATATGTCTGTCTATCTGTCTATCTATCATCTATCTATCTATCTGTCTATCTTTTTATTAATCTATTTATCTAACTATCTGTCAAATGTCTATCAATCTATTTGTCTACTATTTGTCTATATTTCTATCTATTTGTCTATTTATTTGTCTACCTATCTATATAATTACTTATCTTACTATATTTCTATCTGTCTGTCTATCTTTATATATATATATATATATATATATTTTATTTATATCTATCAATCTATCTAATTATCATTCATTTAAATATTTATCTATCTTTTTGTGGTATCTAACTATCTAAATATCTATCTACCATTTTGTCTATCTATCTGTCTAAATATCTATCTTTTATCTATCAAGTTGTTAAATGTGTGTGTGTGTGTGTGTGTGTGTAGTATATATATATTTTATATTTATATTTATATATTTATTTATATATTTATTTATTTTGTATATGATCTGTCTATCTATCAGTCTATTTATTTTCTATATTTCAAATATAATATTATTATTGTCTATGTAATGTATATCGATATATCTATATACATTGCCTACCGGACATTTTGCCTACATAAACTAAATAACTATTGTTTATTTCTCTATATGTGAATCTGCCTATATATTTGTCTGCCTATCTATCTAATTGTCTATTGATTTGTCTATATCTTTCTTTCTTTCTCTATTTTATCTATCTATCATTTGTCTATCTATATGTATATCGATTTTCATATCTATCTGTATATATATATATATATATATTTATTTATTATATTTATATATATCAATCTATATATCTATAACTATTTGACTATTTATATTCTATCTATCTATCTATCTATTTAACTATTTATTTATCTATCTTTCTGGCTATCTATTATCTATTTACTAATTATCAATTTTACGATCTATCTATATATCTATCAATCTATCAATCTATCTCTGTGTGTGTGTGTATTTGTCTGTCTATCTATAGTTTATTAATTTGTCAATCTACCTATCTATCTATCTATCAATATATATCTGTCTATATATCTTTCAATCTATCTATCTATGAATCTGTTATAAATCTATCTATAAATTTGTCTATCTAAATATCTATCTGCCTATTTATCTATCTTTTTATATCTCTCTATGTATGTGTATATCTATTTGTCTATCTATATATCTATCGCTCTAAATGATCTGTATATCTATTTTTTGATCGATCTGTCTTTATTTATTATCTATATATCTGTCTGTCTGTCTATCGGTCTCTCTATTAATCAATCTTTCAATCTATATTTAAATCAATATTTATCTATCTATCTGTTCTATGTCTGTCAATCTAACTATATATATATATATGTCTCTCTCTCTATCTATATATCTATATTTTTGTCTATCTATCTATTTATATTTGTGGTATATATATATATATCTATTATCTATCTATTTGTCTATCATAGGTATATCTATTGTTATATAAAAAGATCTATTGCTATCATAGGTCTATCTATATGTCTATCTACCTATGTTTATTATTTTCTATACTATCATCTCTTTATCTGTCAATATGTCTATCTATCTATCTCTCTATTTGTGTTTTATATATCTATCAGTCTTTCTATCTATCTATGTATGTCATCAGTTTGTCTATTATCTATCTGTCTGTTATCTATCTATCTATATGTTATATATATATATCGATGTAAATAGTTTCTCTAGTTTGGGTATACTTGTTTGAATATGACTATCTATATATCTATCTTTCTTTCTTTCTATCTATCTTTCTA
>JAREIK010018648.1:0-45596 GCA_029783825.1 Sapria himalayana
TTTGGACTCATGGCTTCAAAGTTTTTGGTTGCATTTTTATTTCATCAACATGGTTAATCAAAGCATCATATTAGGAACCATTAAAAGCACAATAGACTCGTGCATCGTGTCACTGGTAATGGCAAAGTAATTGTTAATACAAAATAATCGCATGCGAGTACTGATTAATCTGTTTCCAAACTCCTTGAAAGTTTTTTCCCTGTTTGATGATTCTTATCCTCATCTTCTATTTATAAGTATTCTTCATTTTCATGCTATACAATACTTTAAATCATCATGATCGACTTAAGGTACGAATCATTATTATGCTATACAGGTCTTCTTCATCCATAAGAGATTTATAAAATGTTTCACGAGATTTCACAAGATGCAATGACATTCGATGTGATTGCACCCTCTCATTGAAAATTATTTGGTTGTCAGAATGGTAATATCTAGCCTTTTTTCAAACTCCTTAGCGTGTTTTAAATGTGGCTGTGAATTTAATTTATGCTAAGTATTAGCACCAAATATTATAGGGTTGTGACTTTTCATGGAAGTAAAGGATTGTGGCAGTCATGGCAAGTACGTTTAAGTTCTAAGAACTATGGCTTGTAGCTTGTTTGCTTCATCTTTCAAAGCGAGAAATTTTGCTTTCAACATTGTGATGATCATACTGCTATAATGGTGTTGGTATTTTTGATGGGACTTGCAAATCCATTTTCCAAACTCTCATTTTTTAGGTTCTTCAAGATATGGGTAAGGTTCTTTTATAATTTCTCATCTTCCTAAAATTTTCTTAACTTCTTGATAGAAAACTAATATGTATTCTTTCGATAGATGGGACTTCTATTTCTACAATGGCAACATGATTGAGGAGCTTGATGGGCACACTGATATTATTCACAAGTGGTTGTACAATGAATGGCTTCCCTGGTAAGATGAACAATTGTTGCTTGATGAGTTGTGGAGTTAAAAAAAATAAGCTATATCTTACCAACATAATTTTGCTTGATAGAATCACCATAAAATTTATAGAGTTATTTACTTAGTATATTTACATTCATAAGTTATAATGATAATAAATAAAAATATTTTTTTTATTTTTAATTCAAGTAATTTACCAAATTTGTTAAATGTGTTAATTATCCTTTTGGTTGAATTTAACTTATTTCTAAGTGGTCTTTTAGTTTGCATTTAATTTGTTATTTTAGCTATAACTCAAACCATAATGTACTGTGTGTATATGTTTTTGGGTTTTCTTAATCTCAAGTTTGGTTTGTATAATGTGTGATTTGCATTAGTTAATTACTAGACCCTCCAGTTGTAGGGGTATAAAACCAAGAGATCTATTGATGCGGCGATATTGGCGAAGGAAAGATGGAATCGATGGTATAGTAATGCATAAATGTAATTTTGATTTTTCATGGAAATTTGTAACATTTATTTTGTGAATTTGATATCTCTATTTTGATTGTCTTGGCAGCTATTTATATCATTCGGTGATTCACAAGAAATGTGCTCCATAATAGGGCTACATTAGAGTAGGCCTTAAAAGTAACGTAGGCTACCTTTTTTGTAACTTTAGCTCTAAAAGATGTTTGTTTAGAGCAATCTCAACCTAATGTTTTCTTTCACCTTAATTACAAGAAAATGCTAATGAACTATGATATAAAGATGATTGACTCTACATTGGATGTTAGCTTAAACTAATATTTATTAATCTTTGGGTGGTAGGATTAGAAGGATGAGGGGTTGCATAAAGGTATTTTGGTATATTATTTTTATTGCTTATATTATATTTTACAAATGTGTTGTGTAATTATATAAATACTAATATTGGTTTTCATAATAACTTTGAAGTTAAATTTTTTTATGAGAGAAAAATATATTAAGATGATTGATCGCTTGAGAAACTTTTATATTACATAGTCTATTCTAAACACAATCTCTTCAAAGTTACTGAGTAAAATTAATCGAGATATTTATCTTTTTTATAAATCTTGTAAAAGCGAGGCCTTGTGTAGTTGGGTGTGAATGTGATCTTCATATCTATCTTATCTTATCCTAATATATAGAAGCATTTTAAATATGAAGGCTAGATAAGAAAATAAATTGTACCAATATCTTATCTTGACAGTCTTACCTCAAAAGATTGAAAAGATCGTGCATGATAAATTTGAATTTGAGACTTATTGTTCTTAGAGTTTGGACAAATTTTTGTCATCACATAAAGATGTTATATCTTATTAGATAGAAAAATATATCTATTTGAACATTTGAATAAGTCATGAAATTGATGACCAAATGGAAGAACATATTTATCCATTATTTGAATTCCACAAGAATTTGAAAATTGGATTTGAAAATATATCAATTATAATTGGAGCTACTTATAAATTACTATAAATTCTTAGAAATCTTCATTTAGTGATTGTCTTATAAATGTGTAAAATAAGTGTTGTAAATCTTTATGTCTAAGTATATTCCATGCTAATTCATAGATATTTAAATCTGAAATGAGATTATTAATTCTACTTTCTTTTAATATAATCAAATCATATCTCCCTTCAATTCTATCCAATCAAACACAACCTAAAGAGTAATAGGCATGAGGAAGGATTAGAAGAGCTTATACAAGCTACCATTTTCTAATCTTTCTTTGCCTATTGTGATAGATTCTATTATGTATTAGAATGTATCTAACTTTAATGAAATAGGACTCATTGAGATTTTAATTTAGAGATTTTGGAAACTATATTCGTCCATCATCAGCATGTTTCATAACTATTCGTATGCTTGAAGTGTTGCAGGTAGCAAAAATGGCTCATTTCTCTGCATATCACACATTGGTTTTTTGATTAAATACTGTCATTTTCAGCATTGAGAGAGTTGTTTCGGGCAAAGTCAGGAACTATCATTCTGAATTTTCATTTGGAAATATGCAAAAAAATGTCTTCTTGCCTGAAATTAAAATTAATGCTAAGAAAGTTGAAGATCCTTGAAGTGGTGATGATGGTAAGGTAGAAAAATCAACTCTGGAATTCACCAACTTAGTCTCTCTTAATGATGTCTCTATGAGTTCTTTGATGTTCCAATGCCATTGAGTTCTTGATCTTGACCATTTGGATAATGGAAGGTCTTCTGAAGTGAACGCTGATCTTCATGCTCCTATACTCCAAAAATACTTTTTTTACAAGTTTCAAAATGTTCTTGTTAAACACAATCTTATTTTTCAAATTATGATGTCTTCATTTGTAGAATATCAAACAATCAAAGTTATCTTCCAAAACTATCATCAGAAGCTCCATGATTTTGTTGGTTAGACCCATTTTATCAACTATTTAATTTTTCCACGATCTTCTATATTTATTGATATATTTATATATATTTGAGATAAGTGATTATAATGTGATTTAACAAGTTTAGAAGTAGATGATAAATGATATATATATATAAACATAAAGAGTGTTTATAACTTTTAGAAGATGGCTTGAAGACCAATAATTTTTCATGTGTGTCTTGCTATATTAAGTTTGCAAATTTTGTAGCCATTTATTTGTTCTTGTTGGAAGGCCAACATCTATTTTTGAAGTTGTTTTATATTTATTGTTTAATGAATTTAATAATTAAAAATTGTAACGTGTTTTTTTCATGTGTGTCTTGCTACACGCACATGAACTAGTTGAAAATAATTTAATTTAAAAAAAATTGATTATTATTGTTTTATATATTTTATTTAATTAATGTTTTGATAATGAAAAATTAAACATTTTGAGAATTTAAAACTACAAAAACACTATCTAGTTGTCTAGAGCAAGACAACCCTGACTAGCGTCAACGCCTCCGCTTCTCTCTCCGACATGGATACATCATAACCTAATAGTCGAGTAAGAGAGATTTCCTTCAGCCATGAGATTTTTATTGATTTGAGATATGCTTTCTACCCTTACTCTTCATCATTTATCTTAATGCAAAAGTGTGTGTTTTGATTATGGTGTTTATTTTTCCAATTTCATTTTTGCCTTAGCTATTATATATTCTTCATAAGACTTGACTTACTAGTTCTAGTAATAAAATTGAGTTAACGTATATTGCATTTTCTATATAAATTATATAGTAGATATTTGTGTCTATATGACATCATGTAAGTCAAGTTGTTACCACAATTATAAAAATGGGTGAAGATCCTACTCATGCACAAAGTATTAATCTGGATGTTCATGGTAAATCATTACAAGTACCAAAATCATGAATCACTATGGTATGCTTGGATTGATTATATGCACTGATTCGTATACATACTTCATGCATGTGTTATAATGCATTCACATTATGTGGATGTTGATGTTGCACACTAGGTATGTAGGCTTGATATCCATGTATTTTGCCACTCAGACAGTCTGTGATTTGGATGTTAATCACAAAATGAGTGTTGGTATTTGTGGAGAGTAGTTTGTATATTTGGATGTGCAAAATGCTTGCTGGCTATTGGCTATTGCTAAGGATTTAATTAGGAAGTTCCTAATGCAACCTAAAACTAAGTCTAAAGCTCATGGTAAGAGTCACTAATAAAATTGAACCGATGGGCTTCTTTGTGCCAATAAGATAACTAAGTACATGCTATTTTTGTGATTTTTAGCTAGATGTTTTTTTACAGATAACAAATTGTTCATATTAGGTTTATTTGATTGACGATCATGTGTGTAATAGCTAAATCTAGCTCTAAGCAAATTATATTTTCTTTACATAAATCTTTAATGTTCCAATATTTATTATAGTTTATTTTGATATGTTTGTAACATTTTGAAATAATTTCTTGATAAGTATATTGGTTCATTTTTTTTTGGCTTTGTTATTTTGTTGATTGGTTTATCTCTTTATTTTTCATAACTATATTTCATCATCTTCTCGGTAAAAAATCTAGCCTCATTTTCATTTGTAGACGAAGCATCAATAAAGGATTGGAAAATGCACGATGATAAATATTGTTTTGTATATGCAGCCCCTAAAATAAATGAAAAGGTATCGATAAAATGCTTGAAATTGGGAGATAAACTTGTTGTAGATGCTTTAGCTACTGGATCAGTCAACCAGCACATCTAAAAATTAAGTAATATTTTCCTTCATGTATGCTTGGCTTTGTTTTGTTTTAGAGTGTGCCTTTTATTAGTTAATATTATTGTAGCTTTGATTTGTGATTTTAGTGTTGATGATTATGTTGTTGAGGAAGTTCAAAATACTTTTTATGAGCATACCAAATGCAATACAAAAGTAGATGCCTTATATGGAGTCACCGTAAGTGCTCTTTAAAAGACATATAGCACACGAGTTCTAGTAGAGTTCACAAGGAGTAGAGGCTAGCACAAATGCATAGCTAATGATGAGAAAGTTGATTTAGTTTTAAATGAATATATACCTATGTAATGTTTTAGTTTTAACTATGTCCCTATTGTATTAGAAAAATTTATTAACTAATACTTTTTGTAAATTATAAATAATGGTTTATAGTAAATGTTTTTATTCAATTTAATATAAAAATTTAAAAATATGTAATCAATTTTTTGTAAAAAAATAAAATTGTGAAAATAGCATTGGAATAAAAATAGTTAGGGATTTTTCCCTTGCAATTTAGCTAGGGAATTTTTTGTACATATTCAGTTGAAAATTATTAATTACTATTCTTAATTATGATTAAAATTAGCAAGAGAAAAAATATAATTAGATAGGGAATTTCAAGTTAAAAAATTTGCTAGGAAAATTTTGTTCTCGTTAATATTTTGTAACTAACACTTAAGCCAGGGAATATTTTTGTCATTAATCCATCATTATTCTATTTTAAAGACACAATAAGCCCAAATAGCTAGAAAAATTTCTTTGGCTATTTGGGCTTTTCTTGTAGTGTAGATAGATAGATAAATAGAATGATAGGCAGATAGCCAAATGACAAAAAACAATAGTCAGATAGAGAGATAAACAGATAGATAGATAGATAAAGAGATAGAGAGATCGATAGATAGATAGATATAGACAGATTGATAGATAGATAAATAGACATATAGGCATATAAACAACTAAAAAGATAGATAGATAGATAGACAGACAGAACAGATAGATAGATAGATTGACAGATTGACAGATAGATAGATAGATAAATAGATATGTAGATAGATAGATAAGCAAATAGACATATAGACAACAGATATATAGATAGACGTGTAGATAGGTCGGCAAGTAGACACATAAATAGATAGATTCATAAATAGATAGATAGACATATATATAGATAGATAGATTGGTAGATAGTTAGATATATATAGATAGATAGATAGATAGAAAGATAGACAGATAGATAAATAGCTTGATAGACAAATAATAGATAAAAAATTAATAGATAGATATAAAGACAAATAGACATATTGACATATTGATAGTATATAGATTGACTGATAGCCAAATAGCCAGATAGATAATAGTCAGATAGTCAGATAGATAGATAGATAGACATATAGATAGATAGATAGATAAAAAGATTTCCAGATAGACTATAGATAAATAGACACATAGGCATATAGACATATAGATAATAGATAGATAGAATATAGATAGACAAATAAATATATAGAAGAATAAAAAGATAGATAGAAAGATAGATACATAGATAAATAGATATACAAATACAAATAGATAGATAGATAGAGATAGATATATAGACAAATAGATAGATAGACAAATAGATAGATAGATAGATAGATGGACAAATAGATAGAAAAATAGATAGATAGATAAAGTCAGATAGATAAATAGATAGATAGAAACATAGACAGACAGATAAATAAATAGATAAGGGGGCTACCCTGCCCCGTCACTCCTGTAGCACCTTGCTCCCGTGTGGCTTTCCTAGAACATTTCTTCTCCTCTGCATGTGCTTGGACCAAAGATTATGATCGCTTAGATTCATTGTGTTAGTCCATCAACCCTATAGTTTCTGCTACCATATGGTTCTTCTCTTGGTTCGAAGCTAGCACCATCACTTCATTGTATGTGACAACCTAACTACAAAATAGTTTTGAATACACATCCATGGCTGTAAATAATTTAATATACACTCCATAAAAACAATATGCTTTCCATTAAAACAATACACATTCACAAATATATAAAAATTGTAATTATAGACATGAACAAACACAAATCTGAGTTGATAGTCATACAACTCCAAAAATATCTAAAAGATGCCAGGAATGATGTTTAGAGAGAGAGAGAGTAAAAAATAAAATATTTCATTAATAATGAAGTTAATAATAGCTTAGCCTCTTTTTTCCTTGTAGAGATCGGTAAAGATTGAACCCATCCATAGGAAGAACCATGACAAAGTCTTAAGACATTGAATCAAATTTATTCATGTGTCTCACATTAGATGTCCTGCAAAGATTCATAGTTAGGTTAATCAGAAAAACATAAAACAAAACTAGTATAAATAAAAATGATACCACCAAAAAATCTCATCCTGTTTAGCTACACATTGAAAAAAATAAAAATCATTCTGAAATAATTCTGATACAAATTCTTCCTCATTATTAGTTGGAGCATTTTTGCTAGCCTCTCTATGTGGTTTCGCAGCTGGTTCTTAGAACGCTATCTGTCACGTCAAGGCAGCTAACTGTGACTCCATATAGGTGATTGCTGTTGTATTACATTTTTAACTTTCTTTCATCTCATCATTTAATTCTTTAATCTCTTCATTCATTTCTTTCATTTTTGCATATCTTCCTTCATATGAGTAATCTGCTCATCCTTCACTTCTTTAATTTCTTGTATTTCTTCCTTCAAATGAGAAATCTACTCATCATTCTCTTTCATTTTGGTCCATAACTTCAAAACATTCATTTGTTTCATTACTTATTGTTGTTCGACTACCTAACCCACCACAGCTATAACAAATGAATTAGAAGCACAACTGCTACAAAATGTCACTCCCATCAAGCCGATTCCATACACTCGCTGGTTCTTATTACCTTCTATGATTTCCAAATAGATAGGATCATGTCAATTGGTTGAAGATCCATAGAAGCCTCAACTTTTTGAGAAGCAACTCTCACACGCTCCTCCATGAGTTCCTATGAAAAAATAGAAAACAAATAATTTTCTAGATATACATAAAATAAATTTAATATTTTGCATACCAAACTACTTTCAAAATTTACTGTAGTATTATAAAATTTTATTATATAATAGATTCTTACATAATAATCTGAGACTTGTTGTCAACAAACTGACCATCTACTTTTTTCGCATGCATCCTCTGAAAATCTCATAAAAATTGAGATCTCGGCCCAATTCTCCAGCCTAGAGTATGTATTTATAAAGTCAAAAAAATGTTAAAAATTTAAACAAAATTAATAAAACCATCCACAAATTTGATTTATTTTGACTATTAGGAAAACTAGTAAATATATAAATGTTTTAAACTTTAAAATTGTACATGATCTTGAGCATGCTCAATGCTCGACTTTGCCCCATTGTGTGGCGAGACATTCCTGTACCGAGTATGGCTAACTGAGTCCATTGATTTTTGCTAGCAATCTCTTATTTTTTTTTCTTCACATCTGGCTCCTCCCAATGCTTAAGACACTCAAGCCAGTCATCATCAGATATAAAATATGCCTATCTTTTAGATTCTTCAATTTATAGACAAAATCTAAATACTGTTCAACAGCTTTCTCTCCACAATAGCTTTATGTTTCCATCAAATTTGGGTGCCATGTGCACTAATTCTACATATAGAAAAATCACCAAAAATTGATATTAATAACAATGACATTATTATTTACTGCTTGAATAATAACCAACATATTAGTTAACTAATTAGATAAATAATTTTCAATACTTTTATTTCATTGTTTTTACCTAAAAGTCATTAAAATTAGAATCCCTTGTCGATTCCAAAACTTTCTTCCATGAAAATGCTTTAGAATCGATCATTTTTTTGAAAGACTTTATAATTATAGCTGAACACTTGTTATATGGAAAAAACTGTACAAATAATACATAACATTAAAAACAAGCAAATCAATAATATATATAAAACCCACTAAAAGAAACATCATAATTTTTTATTCAAGTAAATTTACATATTTCATATACCTTCAACCACAATCACAATTACTAATAGCACTGAATAGAGGAAGACACAGTATTTGATGATGTCGATGTGTTGTAAATGGAGGAACTATCGTGTAAATGGTGGTGTAGAAATTGATGATGGATCAAAAGTGTGTGTAGAGAGGGCAATGAGTGGTGGGCTTATATCTAATAAAGGTGATGGTAGAGGTGTCAATGATGGTGATGGTGATGGAAATGGAGATGGTGATTGTGATGTTGAAGTCTGGATATGGTTGGTATTTAATGCTACTAAATTTGCAATGTGATGTAAAATAAGATGAATTTCATTCATTTCTACATCCACTTCCACCTCCACAATGACTAAGTCCTTTATGTGCCATCTACTATACAAAAAATAAAAACATAGAACAAATAATAGAGATATGATGAACAACCATGCATCTAAGAATAATACACACCAAAAGATTTCAACAAAATATAAAATGTCTTTGATAGTATAATATTATAAAATAATCATAAATGTTAAATTATCAGCATCACTATCATCATCCAATGGATCTTCTGATTTATCTGATTCTGATGGACGTTCCAGCTCATCTTCAGATAGAAATTGATCATCTTCAATTTCTATTATGCCACTATTTGAGTCACATAAATTTTCTAGGTCTTCATCTACATGCACAGGCATAATATTATTTATATCATCTTCTTGGAATGCCGGTGCAATAGCTAAGTTTGTACTTCTTTCTTGAGATGTTAGTACTTCAAAAATTATCGAGCTTTGATTTTGCAAATCATCCACCAGTCACTCTTATCACGAGATAAACTTATATGATAATAATATACTTGAGTGGCTTGAACTACCATAATAAATGGCTCATATCATTATATTTGTGTTTATGGTTAACATCCATTAGCTTATAATCTGAATGAATCTTTGTACCCACATTTCGTGTAGGATAAAACTCGCACTTAATAATACAATCCTATTATTTTCAAGTTGAGGATACTCCAACTCAATAACTTTTGTGAGTTGACCATAATAATCAATATCATCTGCACTATAACCTGAGCCTTTAATGCATACACCATTATTCATTGTTGCTTTAGAAGAACCATGCCCAATTGTGTGAAATTTATATCCATTGACAAAATACTCAGGATAGGTTTTCACATATCTAAATGGGCCTTTACTTAGATTCTAAATGAAAATATTGGAATTTCCAATGAATGATCATTTACCTATTGCATTAATTAAAAATGATGTTAACAACTAAAAAATACTTATAAATTAAAATTTCAAATAATTAAAACATAATAATTCTCACATAGTTTTTGAACCAATTCAGAAAATCTGTTATAGCATATAATTGACCTCATTGCTGGAAATTATTGTTGCCTATTTTTTTAACTGCTCAACATAAATACTGCTCAAATATAAATAGATGAATAAAAATGTATATCAATTTTTAATTATTCCTATTAAGGAAAAAATTACACTGATTAAACCTTCAACCATTTTGGGTATATATACCAATATATGGTGCAACCTTTTCACAATTAGGTAAAACATAGCTTGCGTTGCTTTGTACTCTTCATTTGTCATACATCTTTTCTTTGCTCTTCCAAATGCTCTTCCAGGGGGCTTGAAGATAGATAGCTTGTCCATAGAATTATCTTCTACCGACACATGACCTTCATAATTTCGAGGCACATTTCTAATCTTTGTATTAATATGATCCTCAAAATAATAATAACAAAAAGATGATGCTTCTTCTACTAAATATACAAATTGAACTTTCAACTTTTTCCTTGTTTCTAATATTCAATTTCAATTTACAAAGATACCTACAACCAAAATAGTAGGTTTCAATTATATTAAATTACAATATTACTTTATGTTTGAAATAATAAAACATAATGACTTAGATGTATTTACTGGTCAAAAGGATACATCCACCTATATTGTATTAGCCTTGCTATCCTTACTTCATATGCCAAATGAAATGACAAATGCTCCATTGAGTCAAAAAAGCTCGGTGAGTATATCCATTCAAGCTTACAAGAATAACTAGTATGTCATTCTCCAGCCTCACCATGTCATCTATTTTGATTGTGGTGGCAGTTAGCTATTTGAAGAAAAACTAACTTTTATAAGGACCTTCCAAACACTTAGGAGAAGTAATTCACGAAATGCAATTGGTATTAATCTATGCATAAATACATGATAGTCATGACTTTTCATTCCAAATAACTTAAGATTCTTTATATCTACACATCTACCCATATTTGACACATATCTATCAGGGAATTTGAAATTTTTAACACATTCACACAATATCTATCTTGCCTTCTTATCAAGTGTGTAGCAAGCTTTAAAGAATTTTCTTGTTGTCTCGTTAAGTTTCAATTCAAGACGCTGATAGTAATCATTCAACTCTTGTCTTGATTTTAAAGTGTATTTTGTTTTTCGTCTATATTAAGGATAGTGTTGAAAACATTGTCAAACACATTTTTTTAAATATGCATTACATCCAAGTTATGATGAATTAAATTGTACTTCCAATAGGGCACATCCCAAAAGTACTGCATTTCCTCCATCCAAATATATTGCATATTGGTCTATTAGTTCTAATAGTATCCTTTTCAGTCACATTCTTTAGACCCAACTCTAAATCTCTGTCAAAATTTTATCTCCTGAACGAAAAGCTAGTGCAACTATCATCAATATTTTATTTTTTTGAAATGCATTTTTTTTCTATGGAATGAATGATTTGTAGGTAGAAACTATGATGATTATCAAACCATAACTATTTACCACTTAATTTTAGGGTAAATGCATCTGAATTTTTCATGCAATATGAACATTCAAATCATATTGCAATACTCCCATCAGACAACATTAATATGAAAAAAAGTCACTTACCATCCACATAAGGGCTGCCCGCATAATAAATTTTGCTTCTTTGAGATATCATATGTTTTCACACCAACATCCCATACATTTATAACACTACTATATGGGGTTGTAAGAAAACATCCAGCATGTCTTTTAGATTTTTTGGCCATGGAACCAATATTGACAAAAACATATATTGCTCCTTTATACACACCACGAAAGAAAATTATAAGGTGTCACTATCACTAGCCATGTTGAATAGTAGTATCCAAATTGGCCAAATGGTTGAAATCCATCAGTGCCGAGACCCAATCTCACATTTTGACTTTTAGCTACAAAATCTTGATGTATAATAAAATTATTAAAATGCAATGAATGGTGCCAAGAAATTGAATCTAATGGATGATGAATCAATCCTTCTTCAAACTCAAGCTCAAAATGCCACATCATATCATTTTCTGTAGTATTTGATGCATATAGTCTCTGTAATTGAGGAATTATATGAAAGTAATACATCTTTTGTCCCATATCTGCAATACAAGGTGCCTTCTTAAACTAAAAATGATCACAAAACTTATCTGCTAATTAAATCACTATCACCACCTCAATATAACATACATCCATTGAAACAACAATTTTTTCCATTGATAGATGCATACCTCATAGTAACTTCTTAGTTTTGTAAAAGTTGTTCGTGACAAAATTATTATTCGGAATAATCTCTTTCATCAGTTGTGTTACCTGATCAAATAATTTCTTAAACATATGATTTTCTTACATCATGCTCATTAGTCGAGCCACAGGTGAGAATTATGAATGTGTTTTACAATGAGGCCACAACTAATTATCTACAACTTTAAGAATTTCATAAAATTTTTGAGCTTCAAGATTTGGTGTTTCTTTCATGTAATCTATATTGAAGCAAGCACCAGCAGCTTCCATGACCATCTATGGTATGTGTTTGATGTTTCTTCCCAACATACAAATGATTCAATATCCTTATTTTGGTCAATGTTAAGAGCCATTGTACTTTTCCCATGATAAATCCAAACAAAATAATTTTGTACTAAGCCATATTTAGTGAAATGGTATCTTATAGTATTTACATCATAAAAAGAAATATTCTGACACTTGCAGTTATTACATGGACACTTAATTTTTTCTCCATCAATCCATTTCGATTGACTACACACAAAGTTGATGAAAGTTTCAAGCTCACTCAAAAATTCTTGATTCAAAATTCCATTCATAAACTTTTTGTTCATCCACTTACGATCTGAACTCATTTTGACCTGTTTTATTTACAAAGAATATTGCTCAATCATTATTTTGAATGAAACATATAATTACTTCAAATATACTACTTATTAAATAAAATTACTTATAGATGATTATTTAAAGATTAAATATTGTGAATATCGAGGCTATGCATTTGCAGAATCTGCATTAATTGATAATGCAATTTTTTAGAATGACAAAGATTAATAGATATCATGCTATTACTAGATGAAGATAGAAAGATATGTGAATAGATAAGAAAGGAAAGCAAAAAATAAATAAATTGAAAATTTGAAAGAGTAAGCTTCTCACACCTTAATGATGATCAAAAAGCATAATTTTTACTATGATTCTACTCCATCTTTGAATATTAAAAAAGAATAAATTAATTGAATTGATACCCAATTTCAAGAACTCTTGGAAAATGAATTAATGAAGAATTAAGACATGAACAAAAACATATTTGGAATTGAAAACATATCATACAAAGTGTTCATCTAGAAAACATAGATATGAAGCAAGCTACAATTACAGATTCCTAGCCTTACAAATTTAAACAAATTACACAAAAAATTACATATCATTAATATTAATATTATTTGTGGAAAACTACAATCAAAGGATAGTTTGGAAATTAAAACTTACATACACCTCAATTAATACCTAATCAGTATGAAGAATGAGAAATTATTAATTTTGCAAAAATTATTGATATAACCATCACTTATATACTTGTGATTAATGATTTTAGTACTTGTAATGATTTACTATGAACTTCAAGATTAAAATTGTGTGCATGAGGAGGATCTAAGGTCATATATTTACTTGTGGTAATAACTTCACTTTACACGATAACATTCAAGTACAAATATCTACTATATAATTTCAATGGAAAATGCAATATATGATAATAGTTAAGGTAGAAGAAGAATTTCAAAATAACAAATAGAAAAATCAAAACAAACCCTTAGCAGTTACAATGATCTTGTCGACACTCAAAATAAAAATGTTAAATATTATTTAATTTTAATTGAGGACTATAAAAAATGATATAACAATATTATTATTGTATTTCAATGCTTTACAATAATTATTTAATAAGCA
The DNA here is from genome assembly GCA_029783825.1 of Sapria himalayana. Classification (NCBI taxonomy): domain Eukaryota; kingdom Viridiplantae; phylum Streptophyta; class Magnoliopsida; order Malpighiales; family Rafflesiaceae; genus Sapria; species Sapria himalayana. Next base: position 14,387 of record JAREIK010018648.1, read on the forward strand.
TATAATATTTTAACAATTCTCATTTATTAGTAATAATGTTTGATAATACTCAAAATTCAATTAGAATAACAAAAACAAAGTATTTTGATGCATTCTGATGATATACAAATGTATTCCATATATAATTGATGAATTATATTTAATTTGATTTATTACAATTTTTTTTAAATGTAACAAATTTTATAATATGAATAAATAGTTTAAAATAAAATTCAAATAAGTTCAATGATACTTGATATGTTTGTTAATATTCATGTCTTAGTTTTTTTAATGAATTTAACTGAGCTTGGATATTAATCAATATTTTTTAAATTTATTCCACATGTGTTCAATAAACTATATATATCTACCCAGAAAAAACAATATATATATATTATTTATATATATATAAACTATATATATATATATATATATTATAAACATCAATTAAATAAATATGTATATATATTTACACATCAAAAACCAAAGGCTCAATAAACTAATTCTTGAGATAGATGTGAGCCTCCTTGGAGGTTGTAAGTTCAATCTTTACAAGCTACAAAAAAATTGTCAGGAAAACAAATCATGCCTCATATAGTTATATTATAATTATTTAGAGTTTTATATAGTTATACAAAAATATATAAATAGTTATACACATAGTTAGACATAATGATGTATGTTGTTATATAGTAATTATAAATATACTTATATGTGGTTATACATATAGTTATACTTATATTTATAAATATAGGTATATATATTTAAATATTGTTTTTATAATGTTATTTTAGTTATACATTTAGTCAAAGACAATTATTTATAGTTAAGAATATATGTTCTTATTTATAGTTATACATATAGTTATACATATACCTATAATTATTTAAATATATGTTCTTATTTATAGGTAAACATATATTGTTTTGTATAATGTTATGTTTTGTTTATTTATAGTTACACATATACCTATATTTTAGTTATACTTATACCTATATTTTAGTTACATATATGTTCTTATACCTATATTATATATAGTTAAAAATAGAGTTATATATAGTTAAACATATAGTTATATATAGATATATTCTTACAAGTAGTTATACGTAGTTTTACATAATATATACGATGTTATAAACAAATATTAAGATTTTATTATATGAATACATATATGTATATATAGATACAAATATAGTTATATTTAATCATATAGGGTGTTACATAGTTATACAAATATTTATATATAGGTATACACATATAGTTAAAAATATGTATGTAGTTAATGATATAATTATATAATGTTTTTATAGTTATACATTTAGTATAATACAATTATATATAGTTATATATTATTATACATATTGTTGTTTTTGTTAGAAATATTGGTATATAGAATTATACATATATTTATAAATTATTATATAGTTAAAAAAATAGTTATGTATAGTTATAAATATGGTTATAAAAATAGTTTACATAATTATAAATATAGTTATAAATACTTTTTTATATAGGCATATGATTATATAATTATAAAAGTGTTTAGATATAATATTTGTGTTTACAATATTTTTTTAAATGTTACTTATATATAATTATACATATGTAACACTTTTATAAATTTTATATAGTATATATATCACAATATATAAATATTATAAATATTATATATTTAAATAAAAATTAAAATGCCATTTAAATGTTTACAAAAATGTATAAACAAATATATGTAATATAATTGATAAATAAAAAATTATATAAATGGATAGGTTTATGTAAATGTTATATAAATATTTATAACCATTAATACATATGTATAAATATTTATATATAACATTATATGTTTATATAAACATATTAGTGTTTATATATAATGTAATATATTTATATATATTAAAGTATAGACATTTATATATAATGTCATATGATTAAATAAATGCATAAAAGTTTTATATATAATGTTGTCTGTTTATAATAATTTTAGAGACAACAAAAATAGAACCCATAAACATTAAGTATATTTTTTATGAAAGTTGCACAAGCAGAAAACATCAAGCATTATTTATTTTCATAAATTACAGAAGGAGAAAACAATATGCAAACATTTAGTATTTGAAATCAATAAAAACCTAAAATTTAAACAATAAAAGAACAAAGTTTACAATGACCATTTATTGTTTCATTAATGTTGTAGTGTCAAAATCTAATAAGTAATATGAAAATAGAAGAAAAAAGAAGGAAAATTGGGGAAAAATAAAAAAAAATTATCCTCGAATATTCCGTAAAAACAAAAATCAGCCAGTGGTAATCAAATTGAGAGAAACGGAGATATGTATATAGTATTTCAAATGAGAAGAAAAATGATAATATTACCTGGGAACAAGAAGAGGTAGATTTTGTAGGTTGCTCCAATAGTCCCATTTTGCTTATCATATCTTCGTCATTAAAAGATAGAAAAAATGTTAAGTGCTTAATGCCTTAGCATTTTGTTTTTCAAAGAAACCAATATAAATACTAAACTGGATGTAAATATATGATACAAAAATATAAGAGTAAATAAAAATTATAAAAAATAAATAATTTAAATAAAATAAATGAAATAGAATTTTATTTAACCATTAATATATTATTTCATAAATAAATAAAATATTATTATATAATAATAAAGTACTCATATATACATACATGCATATATATATATATATGCATAAAATTAACTTATATGATTTTATTAAGGCATGAAATAATTATAAAGGCATAAAATTTGAATCTTTTAGTCATTATAATATTTAATATTTGAAGTGTTCATTTAATAACCACAGTGAAATATTTAATTTTTAAATCATCAAAATTTTTTTGATTTAATTAAAACACTTATGTATTAATATAGAAATATTAAATTATTTTCTTTTAAATTTTATGAAAAATCTGAAAATTTTTTTATAATTCAAAATTTCAAATCTATTAGTAATTATAGTTTTAAAAAATTTCTATAATAATAAAAATATTACTTTTTACTTTTTTTTAATAAATACTTACTTGTTTATTCATTTATTCATATATATTTATAAATTTTTTAATTTAATAAACCATCTGTTTATTTTAAAGTTTTATTCGTAGTAATTTGTATTTATGTTTATTTATTAATTAAAATATTTTAAAAAAATATTATAAATTAATAAATTATATAATATTTTTTAATATAAATATTTAAATATCATAATAAATATTTCACAAAAAATTAAGAATAATTGTTTAATAAATTTAGAATAAAAAAATAGTTATTTTAGTCATATTTAATGTAAATTTTTATTTTTATTTGTATATTTATTAAATTTTATATTATAATATCATATTTTTATTATATGAGGAGATTGTGTCTTTTAAGGATCGCTCATCTATAGACCATAACATACTTTAATATAAAAAATTATATAAAATATTAAAATAAATAATGCTTAAAAAATATCATTTAATATTAGTGATAGAAATTATCACTTGCCCAAATAGCTAGGGAAAATCCCTAGCTTAATGCATATATTTTGAGAAAATCAACATTTAAGTAATTATCGCTTTCAATTATATATAAAATCTAAAAAAAATTTAAATAATTATTTAGCGATAGATTTTGTCTCATTTTAATTAACAAAGGAACTTCTGTAGCTAAATACGTCGCTAAAGTTCCAGATTTTCTTTGCGTGAATATTTACAAATATTTTAGTGACTAAAAATTTTCATTCAAAGATTTTCGATGCTAATTCATCACTAATCAATCGTAAAATTTTAATTTATTGTAAAATCAAATATCCCTTGTTATTTCCTAGTTTATCCCTTGTTATTTAGCTAGAGGAATTTATCCCTAGCTAAATTTTACTAGCTAAATAGACATTTTTTGTAGTGTATGTATTTATCTATCTTTCTGTCTATATATTTATCTATCTGTTTGTCTATCTATTTGTCTATTTATCTATCTGTCTATCTATCTAACTATCTATATAATGATCTATCAACCTATCTAAATATCTAAATATCTCTATATTTATCTATTTATGTATCTATCTATCTAACTATCTAACTATCTATCAATTAATCAAGCCATCTATCTATCTATTTATCTATCTATTTATTTATTTTGTTTTTTTTTCTATCTTTCTTTATTTAATTCTTCCTATCTTTGTATCTATGTATATGACGTTCTACCTAATTATCTATCTATCTATATTTCTTTCTTTATTTCTTTTTATTAATCAATCTATCTATCTATTTGTGTATTTATCTATCTATCTATTTGTTTGTTTGTCTGTCTATCTATCTATCTATCTATTTATCTATCTGTTGTATCTCTATATGTCTATCTATCTATCTGTCTATCTGTATATCTATAATTATGTCTATTTGTCTATCTGTATATATGTCTACCTGTCTATCTATCTATATATTTATCTATCTTTCTATCTATTTGTCTATATGGTCTATTTGTTTAAATATCAATATATATCTGTATATCTATCTATATATGTATATCTATATATCTATCTATCTATATGTCTATCTGTATATCTCTCTATCAGTCTATATGTCTATCTATGTATTTATCTATCTTTATATCTATATATATGTCTATCTGTCTATCTATCTATCTATCTGTCTGTCTATCTATTTATCTATTTATCTATTTATCTTTGTATAGATCTATCTATCTGTATATCATTTTATCTAATGATCTATCTAACTATTTAACTGTCTATCTTTATATCTATATTATAACTATCTAACTATCTATTTGTATATCTATCTAATTATTTATCTGTTTAATTATTTATATGTATATTAGTTTATCTATATATCTATCTATTTCTTTATCTATTTGTGTATCTGTCTATTTTTCTATATATCTAACTTTTTATTTTTCAATCTATGGATTTATCAATCTATCTGTTTGTCTTTCTATTTTTCTATCTATTTCTATATCTGTCTATCTATCTATCTATCAGACTATCTTTTATTAAGTCTATCTATCTATCTATATTTTTGTCTATCAGACTTTCAGGCTATCTATCAATCAATCTATCTATCTATCTATCTATCTATCTGTCTATCTATTATCTATTTGTCTATATGACTATTTGTCAATATGTATAGTTGTCTATCTTTATTTTATATATCTATGTGAATATCTATTTATCTATTTATCTATTATCTGTCTATTTATGTTTCTGTCTTTCTATCTATATTTCTATATATCTTTCTACCTTTCTAACTTTCTATCTTTCTGGCTTTGTATCAATCTGTCTATTTAACTATATGTATATATGTCTATCTATATATCTATCTATCTATATAACTATTATCTATCTATTTGTTTATCACTCTATCTATATATCTATCTATCTATTTCTATATTTGTATATATATCTAACTTTCTACATGTCTACTTTTCTACCTGATACCTGCCAGCCTATTTACCTATCAAAATGTTTTACTATCTACATGTCTACCTTTCAACCTGTCTACTTGTCTCTCTGTCTATTTGTCTATATGTCTATCTTTATGTCAATGTGTCTATATCAGTCAATCTATCAATCTATATATCTATCTATCTTTCTATATATCAATCAATTTATCTGTCTGTCTATATGTATATCTGTCTATCTATCTATCTTTCTTTCTTTCTTTCAGTATATCTAACTTTATATCTATCTATCTGTCTATCTATCTATGTATCTATCTATTTATTATATCAATCAATCAATATGTTTATCTCTCTATCTTTCTATCAGTCTATTTGTGTATTTGTCAATATGTCTATTTATCAATCTATCTATTTGTCAATCAATCAACCTATCTATCTATTTTTCTTGTCTATCATCATATCTATCTATCTGTATACATGTCTATCTATCAATATATCTATTTATCTATCTAAAAATCTACTAGTCTATTAGACTATTTATCTATCAATCAATTTGTATATCTATCTATCTGTCTATCTATTTATCTACATATCTATATGTCTATCTATCATTCTATTTTTCTATCTATCTATATATTTATCTATAAATCTATTTATTTGTTTATCATTCTATTTATATATCTATATATATGTCTGTCTATTTATCATTCTCTCTACCAACCTACCTATCTATCTATTTATCTTTATATCTGTCAATCAATCTATCTTTCTATCTTTCGAACTACCTATCTATCTTCCTATCTATCTATCTATCATCAGTCTATATATAGATCTATCTATATGTATGTCTACTATTCTATTTGTATATCTATTTATCTATCAATATGTCTATCTATCAATCTACCTTTCATTCTCTTTGTATATCTATTTATCTGTCTATCAAGCAATTTATCTATATAACTATCTATATATTTATATATCTATCTATATATTTGTCAATCTCTTTATATATCTACCAATCAATCAATCACTCAATCAATCATCTATCTATTTATATACATGTCTATCTATCTATCTATATATATATATGTTTGTCAATCTCTCTGTATAAATATCTATCTATTGATCTATCTATCTATCTATTTACCTTTATAATTATCTCTCTGTCAATCAATCAACCTATCGATCCATTTATCTATCTATCTTTATATCTATTTATGTATTTATGTATCTATCTTTTTTTTTCAATAAGTTTGTTTATTATTTATAGCCCTCTCTTTTGGCGGAGGAATACCATTTGTACAAGCTACTTCTACCCTTTACCCTCTTACAACCATTCCCCATTACTAAAGACTAATAATATAATCTTTCTAGCACTATTGAAATAACTTAAAATAAGTTTACTCTTTACTAAAATGAGTTTCCTTCTTTTTTCTTTCTAGCACTTCCTGGAACATCCCTTCTATGCTGATATCACCCTTTTTATGCAGTATATAACGTATTGCCTGCATAAAATAACAGGAATTTCACCCACTTTGCAGGATTCCTTTCAACCTTGTTGCCCATATTCTGCCGAAGCTTTCCTCTTCTATCTGTCCTATTCCTTGACCCTCTTTGTTTAACAATATAGCTTTAAATTCACATCTTGAGAGCCATTTCCAAGCCACTTTGCAGCATCCTCATATTTCCTGCATAAAATAAGGAATATCTCCCGCTTTGCAAATTTCTTTCTACCTTGTTGCACATTCTGCCCACGCTTTGCAGCATCCTCTTTACCGACCTCCTGGACTAGACACTTACCTCTCCTAGGACCTTTTATTAATACAAACACATGATTCTGAAACTTTCAGACTTCTAAACCCTTTCTACATGATTAAACGCTGTTAAAAAACTTAAAACATGACTTGACTCTTGCTAGTTACAGACTCTTGCTGGTAAAAACATAACACATGACAAATTTTTACTCTTGCTGGTAAAAAACATAACACATGACAAATTTTTACAGACTCTTGCTAGTTACAAACTTCTTTTAATTCCAAGGAATATGATTTGATTGCCCCTTTAATGCTTTCCTGCAAACACCAGAAAATACCAAAGGGACAGAAAATTCCAGCCCTTACCTTTACATTCCCTTATCTTTGACTTGTGAGGTGATCCTTGCAGTGACTGTAAAAGAAAAAACAGCAACTATATTTTCTGGTTGTTTCTTCGCTGTTAATCTGCATAGACAGATTCCTGCAAAGAAGCTACCACAATTCCACAGCTTATATTATTATACTTATCTTATTCTATTTTCCATATTCTATCTTCATATTCTTTTAATTTTCAGATTCCCCTTCACAGCAGCTACTGGATTTTCATATTCTATTTTTTCTGTTAATACTACCCTTCCTAAATCTTAAATAAGGGAAGGCCTCCTATCCAGTTTCGCTATTCCTTTTACTTTTTCTGGCATCGAAACTCATCAAATTCATTATCTCCTCTTATCGAACCTAATCTTGCAAGACTATCCGCCAAAGTATTAGCTTCTCTATATATATGTAAGATTGATGTGTTAAGCATTTTAATGAGGTTCAAAATAATTTCTATTTCATCCTCATACCTCCAAAGAGTTATTTTTCCACTTACTAATCTACCAAAAGCATAGAGTCCACTTGAATTTGTATATTTTCTAAATCTAATTTCTTACAGACATTTAATCCTATATTCAAAGCTTTTATCTCCGAGTGGAGGGCTGAGAATGCTTCTGTAGCCGATGTAAATGCTTTTATCACATACCCGTTTGAGTCCCTTATTACCCTCCTCCACCTGCTATACCAGTGTCCCTATTGAAGCTACCATCCGTGTTTAATGATATTTTACCTTTCGGAGGCCTATTCCAACTTATACTTTTTACCCATCCCTATTTCGTATTTGTAATAGCGAGGCCCCAGAACATTCCAGCTCCCTTATTTAAGCAAGAACCATCAACTTTTATAGGGTTTATACTTGATATATTTCTGATTTCTTTAATTATATCTTTAATAATTTCATTTGAATTCATTCTTATGCCCTCAAATTTACTCTTATTACGAGCTTTCCATAGGCACCATATTGCTATATGAGGTAGATTCTGGGTAAGCCAATTTTTAATGTAATTACTAGGGTTTAGATTTCCCCAACTCTTAATTCTATCAATTATTCTATCTTTTTTTTACTTATTTGTAACTGGTCTCCTAATTCCCTCCAGACTGCTGCAGCTATTCTCCCACTTGAAAGTAGATGATCCATTGATTCTTCATCTGCGAAGCAACATTCACATCTGGAGGCCATTTTAACACCTTTTCTTTTCACATTAGTGTCCATAGCAGTGCATTTACCAGAACTTTCCATGCCAGCGAGCACATTTTCAGTGGAATACCTGCTCTCCAGGCCCATTTAAATAAAGACTGCACAGGTTTTTTCCTTCTTATCAATTCTTTTGCTGACTTTAACGTAAAATTACCTTGTGGATTAAGGGTCCATTTCCATCCCGATTTATTCAATAATGAGTGAGCATCTACTATTTCCTTTTGTTTTTCCAATACTTTCCAGCTATTTGATTTCTGCTTAACGCGATTATGTTCTTGTTCTAGATATTTTGCTCGCATATATTTTGACTAGAGGGAATCATTTTCTTTTATCCTCCACCATCCTTTGCAGTCCCAAGCAGCCGCCATGTCCTGTAAATTAATGATGCCTAAACCCCTTCCGCCTTAGGATAACAGATGTCTTTCCAATTTTTCCAGTGAATTTTCTGCTTTCGTTTTTTTTCCCCATAAAAAGTTTGACATTTCCATCTCTAGTTTATTTGTAAATTTCTTAGGTGGGTGTATGACTGATATAATATGTACCAGTGTACTTTGAAGGACATGGGAGATTAATGTAATCCTCCCCCCAAAACCTAATAGATCTACTTTCCAACCTGCTATTTTCTTTCTCATTTTGTCTAGTAAGGGCGTTAGATAATTTTCTTTCAGCCTTCCTTCATATATCGGACAACCTAAATATACTAAAGCATCTTTTTTATGTTTAAAACCCGTTATGTTTTTAATTTTTTTTACCACTTTTTCGGAAGCTTTTTTGCTAACATAAATTGACTTTTATCTTTATTAAGGCTTGTCTGTTTCCTTCTCAAATAATTGTAGAAGGTCCATCAGGTTTTTCAATGAAGCTTTATTCGCATTTGTGAAAATGATGATATCATCTGCATAAGCTAAACAACTAATTCTCGGAGTGTTTTTTGGCTGTCTAAAGGGATTATTTTCCCTCACATTCTTTTATTTAAATTAACGATTAATAATTCTAGGTACATATCAAATAATAAGGCGATAATGGATCCCCCTGTCTCAAGCTACGTCTAGGTTTGAATTCTTCTCCTTTCATTCCATTTACAATAATTCTAACCCAAACGCTTGTTACACATCTATATATTAAGTCAATACATGTTTCAGAGAAACCAAATTTTCTCATGATGAAACATAATGTATGCCATTCCACTCTATCAAATGCCTTAGATAAATCTAGCTTAACTACTAAGTTACTTCCTCTCGTTTTAAATGCTATTTCTTTCATCATTTCTGATGCTAATCTAATATTTTCAATCATTAATCTATTTAACAAATCCTGTTTGTTCCTGTGATATTATAAATGGTAAAATATTACTAAGTCTGTTTTGAATAATTTTAGCAAGGATCTTATAAATTGCATTACATAAACTTATAGGCCTAAAATCCTCACATTTTTGAGGTGATTCTTTTTTGGGAATTAGCACTATGAAAGAATTCGCCCATGCCTTAGGAATATCCGTGCCTACAAAAAAACTGGCGATTGCAGGAACCAGATCTTTTTTGATAATGAGCCAGTTTAGCTGAAAAAAATAATTATTCCAGCCATCTGGCCCTGCTGCACTATCCTTATCCAGATCAAACACTGCCTTTTTAATCTCTTCTTCCTCCGGGATCTTCTCCATCATTTGGTTTTGTTCTAGTGAGATGACTGTGTTAATCCCATCCATTAATGAATTTTACTTGGGGGGCCTGTCTGCATAGATGGCTTTTAAAAAATTCCTCAAAGAGGGATCCTATCTGCTTGTCTTCTTCAACCCATTTTCCCTCATTATTTTTAATTCCCTTGATTTTATTTTTTTGAGCCTTTATTTTACACATATTGTGAAAAAATTAGTGTTTCTATCTCCATCTTTCAACCATTTAATTTTAGAACACTGTTTCCAGTATACTTCCTCCATATACAACTTAAGCCTCAAGTCCCCTTTAGCCTTATTTAGTTCCTGTCTCTTTACCTCTGTATTATTATTATCGTATTCTAATTCCAATTTTTCTACTTTTTCCTCTTCTTGCTTTATTATTTGGTTTAGATTTCCGAAGACTTCTTTATTCCATATTTTTAGACATTTTTTTAATCTATGAAGCTTAACCATTAATATTTGCATCGGTTTCCCCTTTGCTGGCTCCATCCAGGATTCAGTTACCAGTTTTTCGAAGCCAGCATGCTTTTCCCACATATTCTGAAATTTAAAGTTACCTGATGCTCGGTAATTCTTATATATTGTAATAAGCAGTGGGCAATGATCCGAACAGGTTCTATTCAGATGTCTTAGCCCTGTAGCCCCATGCAAAGCTACCCACTTAGCATTACACAGTACTCTGTCCAGTCTAGCCCAAATTGTGCTTCTTTTACTCTTATTGTTACACCAAGTGTAACTTGAACCTGTAAATCAATTTCCATTAATTTCGAGTTTGAGATCGCCTCATTAAATTGTGTGATTGCTATTGGATCCGGGGTTTTACCTCCTTTCTTTTCTTGATTGCTCCTGATTATATTAAAATCACCTCCTATGATCCAGGGTGCATTCCTAGATGCAATGTTCTGCATTTCCTCCCACAGTGCTAACCTTGATTTTTTATCATTTTTAGCATATACCACCGATATTATTTCATCTGTTTCTTTATTTATTTTAAAATGTACTACTGTTCTGTATCTTTTAAAATTTCAATGTCCAAATAATTATGCCACATTATCCAGAGTTTACTATTTATATTAGCATATGCATTATTAAACCTAGTTTTTGGCTGTAGGTGATTAATTGATCTTCTGGATCATAGGTTCCGCGATGACTACGAGAGAAATTTTATGAGTTTTTATTAATTGTTTTAACCTATTTATCGAAGGATTTTAGCAACCCCTCTTATGTTCCAATAAAGGCATTTATCCATTAATTCCTAGCTTAGTTTGGGATCTAGTTGTACACTTAGTTTCGTATTTTTTGTTTAATTGTTTTTTCTTATTCCTTGTTTTAATTGCATTCGAGTTTAATTTTATTTTTTCATAATATTTGTCCTGCCACCCAAGCTGCATTGCCATTATTTTTATGGCTTCTTTGGCTTGAGTTCTAGTGAGCTTTGTCCAATCTTCCTCATAAATATCCATATCATCCTTCCCCTTTTCTATATAGAAAGCGTGTTCCTCTTCTTCCCTACCTAATGAAGGACAACTAAACACCTCTGCATCTTCCTCTGGGAAATCCAAGAGGTCTCCTCTATCCAGCTATAGTCCTCCAATTTTTCTTTTAAAATTATCCTGGTTTTGATTTTCTTGTTCCTCTTCTTTCTACCCTTCACCTCCTCCCATTTTTCTCCCTCCCCTAGCTTATCTCCTTCCTCCATACTTCCGTCATGATATACTCTATTACTAGTCTCTCCCTCTCCTAATAACTTACTCACTTTCTCTCTCATAAGCTCCCCTTCTACTTCCAATAAATCTGCTTCAATTACAGGTTTTTCTCCAGCCCCTCCCTCCTTCCTAATCCATCTTTCCACCATTCTTTTTCTACCTTCTAACCCTTGCACATTTTCTGTGTTCTGTACCCATCTTACACACCCCCGATTCGTCCCAATTCTCTTACATTTTATGCAATAAACAGGCTGATTTTCAGGAATAACAGGTTGCCAAAACCCATTATTCTGCCCATCGTCTCCATTACCAATCCAGATCAAATTAGGTGGCTGAGTGAGCAGGTTGCACTCAACACACACGCAGCCTTGCTTAGCCTTGTCATAGAAACAGTGGCTTCATCACGAATTATAGGTTTACCCAGACAAGAAGAAATTGTATAGAGAGATTGTGGGTTAAACAAATATAATGGGAGATCGGTAAGGAAAACCATACCGGGGCTAAAGGCGCCTCCTCCAGTGGACTGAACTCCTTCGTCCACCTCAAGACACGCATAGGAAAGCCGTTAACTTGCCATAGACCTCTATGCCATAAGCGGTAGAAGTCTTCAATCATAAAGCACTGCAGGAATACGTGCTTCGCATCGTAGTCAGCTAGCTTCACCCTTCCGTAAGCTTTAGCGAGGAGATAAACTGTGTATTTCCTTCGGGCGAGGCCTTCCATGTGAAAACTTACCAATAAGCATATATTCAAAGGGCTCCATGAATTTGCGCATCTCCTCTGTTGAAAATACAATCGCGGGACTCTCGTGTTTGTTACCGAAGCAGCATACAGGAGGCGTAGGCTCTCTTAAAATCGATGCAAACGACTTATTGTTTTGTAATAAGTCTTTTTGCTCCATATTTAGCTTGAGAGGAGCTTGAATCGGGCAGCAATGGCGAGTCAACAATGACAGTTTCGCACAGCAAATCGCACAAACTAGCAGTTACACATAAATTATATCGAGCAACAATTCGCACAGCAATTTGCACAATAATTCACCAACAATTTGCACAACAGTTCACCAAAGATAATCGCGAGAGATAATCGCAAGAGAAAATCATGAGAGTTCAAAAATCGCGAGAGAAAAATCGATAGTACTCAATGACATCATTTATTTATGTATCTATCTATCTGTCTATCTATATATCTATTTAATTATCTATCTATATATCTATCTATCTTTATATCTATCTATTTTTAGATCTATCTATCTATCTATATATCTAACTATCTATTTATCTATTAGTCTATCTATCTAACATAATATATATTTATCTATTTGTCTATCTATCTGTCTATCTATCTATCTTCTTTTGTCTATCTATTTTTTTCTTTCTATATATTTATCTAATTATCTTTTTATATATCTATCTATCTTAATTTCTATCTATCTATATGTCTATCTATGTATTATTTTATTTATCTATCTTTATAAATATTTATCTTTTTAATTATTTATGTGCCTAATTATTTATCTATCTATCTTACTTTCTTTGTATTTATCTATCTATTTATCTATCTATCTATCTATTTATCTTTCTCTTTATCTATCTATCTATCTATCTTTTTATCTCTATCTATCCATCTATCTGTCTATATATCTATATGATCTATCCATCTTTCTTTCTCTCTATCTGTCTATCTATGTTTCTATGTTTCTTTCTTTCTATAGATTTATCTATCTATCTATCTATGTGTTTGTCTATTTCTCTCTCTCTGTCTATCTATCTATTTATCTATTTGTTTATCTATATTCTATCTTTCTATTTATATGTCTGTCTATCTATCTTTCTATCAAACTACATATTCATTAATCTATCTATTTATTTGTCTTTCTATCTATTTTTCTATATATCTATATATCTATCTTTTCTTTCTATCATTCCTTCTATCATCTATATGTATATCTATCTATCATTTTATTCATATATTTTCTATCTATCTTTTATCTATCTATCTATTTGTCTGTCTGTCTACCAATCTATTTGTCTGTCTGTCTACCAATATATCTATCTTTCTATCTATCTATGTATCTATCTATTTGTCTGTCTATTTAACTATCTATATATTTATCTATATAGCTATCAATTTGTCTTTATATCTTTGAATTGATCTATCTATCTATCTGTTTGACTATCTATCTATCTATCTATTAGTATATCTATCTATTTGTCTATTTGTCTATCAGACTATGTTTCTATCTATATATTTGTCTATTTGTCTAGCTACATATATGTATATCTATCTATATGTCTTTCTTTCTATCTATCAATCTTTCAATCTACTTATCTATCTCTCTTTATCTGTCTATCTATCTACCAATCAATCTATCTATCTATCAATCTATTTGTCTATATGTCTATCTATCAATTTGTCTATCTATAAATTTGTCTATCTATCTATCAATCAATTAATCAATCAATCAAAGAAACTATCTATTAATCAATCTATCAATCTATCTATCATTCTAGTTATCTATCTATCTGTCTGTCTAGCTATTTATATATCTTTCTATCTATCAATATTTCCATCTTTCTATCTATCAATCTATCTATTAATCTAACTATCTATATATATATATATCTATCTATCTATATATCAGTATATTTTACAATCATTTAATTAATAATCTATCTATCTAACTATCTATTGTTCTATCTATCTATCTATCTATCTATTTGTTTAATTTCATTCTTTCTATCTATCTAGCTGTCGATACTATCCTATCTATCTATCTATCTATTTCTCTATTTTCCTATCTATCAACCTGTCTATCTATCTATCTCTTTATCTATCTATTTGTCTATCAATCTATTTGTCTATCTATCTTTCTTTTTATCTATATATTTATATATCTGACTATCTGTTTATGTGTCTATATGCCTATTTATCTATCTATCTATCTTTCTACTATATATGTGTCTTCCTGTCTATTTATCTATCTATCTATTTGTCTATCTATTTGTTTATATATATATTTGTTTATCTGTCTATCTATCTATCTTTCTATCTATATATCTATCAATGTAATATATCTATCTATCTATGATTTTTTCTACACTAGTAAGAATTATCTTTTAGCTACGAAAATTTAGCTTGGAAAATAATCCCTAGCTAATTTGCGAGGGATTATCTAGGGAATAGCATGAGATATTGATTTTATATTGAATAAAAAATTTGTGATAGATTAGAGACCAAAATTTTGATTGAAAAATGTCCCCCAGCTAATATTTTCATAAAATATTTTGCATAAGATTGGCAGCAAATTTAGCAATGACTTTAGAGATGGATTTTCTCTAACTAATTAGCTTGACAAAAAATCTCTCACTAAATCGTTATCTGGATTAATATTTTTAATAATTGTATATTAATAACAAGCGATTAGTCCTTAAATTATTATTTTCACAAAAAAATATATATTTAGCTAGGGATTTTCCCTAGTTATGTAGCTCGAAATTATTCTATCATTAATCTCTACTGAATTATTTTTTTTGTTTTTTTATATTATTTGTTTTAATATATAATGAAATTGTGTATTAAAGTTTTGTCATGGTCTACGGATGAGGGATCCTTTAAAGACATCTTCTCCTCATATAATTATAAAAATAAGATATTATAATAAATAATTCAAATATATATAATACAAATAAAAATTTATATTAATAAAGACTAAAATAGCTATTTTTTATGATAATACAATTTTAAAAAATATATACAAAATATTTTTTGAATTAATTTATAAAGATGTTTACATATTTGTATAAAAAAACAAATTAAATAATTAATTCTATAATTATAAACATTTTTTAAATATTTGAAATAATAATGAACATACATAAACATTGTGTTAATAAAAACCTAAAATTGTTATATATATGCTTCTAAACAAATATTTACAAAAAATTTAATTTAACAAATAAACAAGTAAATATTTATATTAATAAAACTTTAAAAAAAATTTAATGATTATAGAAATTTTTTTAAAAAAATTAGTACTAAAAGTTTAGAAATATTTGAATTATAAAAAAAGTATATTTTTCATTAAATTTAAAATAAAATAATTTGGATTAAGGATAATAAATTGATGTTTTAATTACATCCAAAACATTAATGAGTTATACTTAAAATTTTTCCTAGTGTTATTAAAAGAATACTTCATGTGTTTTTGTGCTATTTAAAAAAGTTTTTAAAAATTTACTATGATATTTTTTTGTTCTCAATGCAATTAAAATTATTTTTAGTCCTATTAACAACTTTGAAAATCACTACCAAACTGACCCTATGTTGATTTTAATTGAAGTTTTACTTTTGCCTCTACTAAAAATTTATAAGAATTAAAACATATGAGTAAATTATTATAATAAATTAAAAAGAAAATAAAAAAATAATATAAAGATTTAAATCAAATATGTAATCTTATAATAACAAATAATAAATAAATAGTAATATTTTAAACTTTAAACAAGTTAAATATGAACGATGACCTAATTGGTGGACAACCAAATAGCATCAAGCAGGCAATATTTTCTGTATTTCTGAAACATGAAGTATCATGAATCATAACCTAATTAGTGTTCTTTCAATTGAAGACCTCATGTTGTGTTAGCATTTGTTGCATTATTTGGTCTATGCTTTCAGTTCTTGATAAAGAACGGAAATATGATTTTTCAAATTGGATTGATGATCTAACTTGATAAATTTGATCAATCTCACACAAGATAATTTTTTTTCCATGTATTTTTTTGAAAAGTTTAAGCTCACTATTCTTACTATTTATTAATATTAGGTATCCACTTTAGCAGGTGATAGGAGTAGTGTGTACCTAGGATTGACTTTAACAAATGAGAAAAAATGGAAGTGAGCCCTTGGAATCTACTGCTCAACAAATTTCTTATTGTATATCAATAAGATATCTGCTAGTAATCTCTCTAGAGCATTTTTATTAATTTTATTTTTCTTATGTTATAATTACATGTTGATTACTTAATACCATGATAATGAATTTGTTCAATTTTCCTATATCTGTCAAGACTGTTAGTTTATTCACTGGACCTAATCTTTTTTGCATTTTCCCCATGGGCAACTTTTCTTTTGACTAAGGTTAGTATGATTAAGTATCAACTTTTTTGTCTTCCTTTCATGTTAAAACTGAGGTTTGATTTGATGATATTACTTTTGTAATACAATAAGTTAAGGGTGTTGGTGCTGAGCTTACAGCAGCAACTTTTTTGGCATTGGTAAATCTTATAAGCATTGTTAATTATGCAGCATGTTTTAATGTAAATATTCTGAAAAAATATGCATAAATTAGGTTATAGATATTTAAAAATTGGAATTAGGTTGGTGAACCTTTATGTACAACACCATAAACCATGAAAAACAATTTAATGATAATCTCAACTTTTATTCAAGTTGGCATACATACAACATAAATACCAAGCTTACTTGAGAAAGAATTGATATTAGGATTATATAAAATTTTTATGAATGCTGGCTAATCATAAATAATGAATAGGATGAAACGTTAGTATTCTCTTAAATCTTATTGTTTAAATTATTGTTTAACACAATATAGTTTATTTATTCATGAACAATTTAATTCAAAGCAAATCATATATTTTATAGTTATGATTCAAAAGAGTTTACAAGTGATCGAAGTTTTGACTTTTTATTATGTTTGTGTTAGAGATGATATTTTGGGTTATGCCAAAATATCTATTAGTTTAATTGGCAATTAAGTTCGGCAAAACTAATATCTCAAAGAGTTTTGTTCTCACATTGATTTAGTAGGCCGAAAATACTCAACCTAGATAATTGTAGCTTAGTTTGCAAGTGAATAACGACTCCGGTTGTGCTACTTGAATTGTCAAGTTGACATTGTTTTTTGTTAAAATATAATAAATTTGTATTTTATCAAGAGATAATATTTAAAGATTTTATTTTAAAAATTATAAAAATTATTAATCTTTTGCTTAAAACTTATATCGAACTCATATTAGAATACTCATATAATCAAGAATATTCATAATTAGTGAAAGAATTGTTGAGTTTTGCTATTCTTTCAAAAATTCTAATAAATATATGTGCAACTAAGATAATAGTGATATCCATAATGATGCTAAACTAAAGCTTGTTTCTCATGCTATACAATTCATTTAATTTTATATTTGAAAACTTTACAAAAAATATAGTAGATTCTAAATTATTTTATAGTTTTAAAAATATAATAAATTACAATTAACAGTCCAAATTATAAGAAAATAAAATTTACGCACAATTAATAGTCCAAATTATAAAAATTTCAAGTCCATGCTTAGCAAATAAATTAGAATTAAAACACATGAGTGTTATGTTTGTGTTTATTGTATACTCTTGATAAAATTAAATTCATTAAATTTAATATTGTTCATGTTTTTTATCACAACCTCCTTAATTTTGATAAAAATAAACAAAAATTAATTTTTTTCATGTAAAAAAAAACCATCCTCAATTAAAATATAAAATATGAGCTACTTCATGGTGATGCTAATTACTAGATTCTTTTTTTTTTTTGCTAGTTAATATTGTTTCAAAATAATTTGTTATTTTTGTTAGTTGTTATTAGACATAGGGAAAATTTTTTAATGGTGCATTAGAAAAATATTAAAAAAAAATACTTAATCATATTAAAAAATACATCAAAATAAAAGATCTTTTACTTTCTGGTAAACTCAAAAAATACTTTTATTTTTTCTGTATATTTCATGATTTGAAAAAAAAATAAAAACAAAAAATCTATTTTCAAAAACAATATAGTATGTGAGGTATATTGTTTTGAAAAATAGTATGCTCGATTTATAGGAATATAATATTTATATAAATCTTATAAACACATAACATTATATAAAAGATGTATACATTTATATAATTGTATGACAATAAATATATATATGGTTATACTTTAATATATATAAACATATAACATTATATATATACATTGATATATTTATATAAACCTATAATGTTATATATAAATATTTATACTTATGTATAAAATTTTATAAATAAAATATACAATATTTACATAACACTATCCATTTAAATAATTGTTTATATAACATTTATATAACATATAAAATATTTATAAATACTTATAATCATTTATATAGTAAATAAATATATATATATATATATATATATATATATAAATATAATAGGTATAATTTTTATATAAATGTGATATATACACTATATAATATTTATAAAAGTGTTTACATATATGTGTGCGTGTGTGTGTGTAACATTTATATAAATATTTTAAACACAACATTATATCTAAACACTAATACATTTATATAATCATTAGCCATTATATATAAAAGTTTATACTTTAATATTAATTGTGTTGTTGAAAGAATAGTGATGTGCAATATGATGCTTGTATGCATACACAAAAGATTATGTCTATAATTTATATATCATATTAAGAAATGACATATCATAGAGGGATATTAGTAATTTATATATAAATGAGGCAGAGTATTATTAGGTATTGCGGGAGACAAGACAATTATCATTGTCATTTAGGAGTCTTCATAGAGCTCCTCTATCATGATGCTTACTTTAAAGAAGTAAACAAATCTTTTTTAAAAAATTGTTGTTGATACTTCTCATTTATTATGTACTATAGTTATCGTAACTCATCTTTTTACTTAGATGTATAATTATTATTTTAGAATTTAATAATCATAGTATAGAAAATTATTTTTTGCTTAATATTTTCAACTTGTTTTTTTAAAATATTAAAATAGCTACTAAAAAATTATCTAAAACCATTTATTATAGTAATATACAAGTTAAATTTGGATGTTTTAAATTTTTTTTTTAATTTTTGGATTTATTTGTAGTCTTATTTTTATAAATTATATTTTTAAGTAATTAATTTTTAATTTTATTTTTTTTGGATAATGTTAAGATTATCTATTTCTTTAATTTTTATGGTCAGATATTTTATTAGTTGTTTTAATATTATTGATATGTTACTTATTCATTATTTACTTGGTTATTTTATTTATTTATTTGAGATGTTGTAAATTTTATATGGTTGTACATTTATACAATTTATCAATGGTTATATGAAATAATATGTATTTTTAATAAATGAATTAATATGAAAATTTAATTACTAATTAATAGTTTTAATGGTTATTAGTAATATTATTTATTTTCTCCAATGTTATAACCATAAATTATTTTTTTTATTTCTGTAATTTATTTGATTAATTTATAAATAGTATTATAAAAAATAACAATAAATATTTCATAAATTATTAAGCATAATTTATCTATTTATGAAATAATATAATTAATGGTTAAATATAAAATAATTTCATTTTCTAATATTTTCCATCTCTAACCCATCTCTCCCCTGTTTGGTCATCTCTACATAATTAGGTTAGTTCACTTCTAAAAAACCTTCGAGTCTTAGAGCACACTACTATCGCACCCTCATTTTGAATAACCATATTAAACAAAGAATGTCTCTCTCTCTCTCTGTGTTTTTTTTTTGTTTATTTTCATATAATTTAATGAGAAATTAATAATGGGGTTTGCAAATTTAAAAATAGCAGTGAGCCAAATGGTACTTTTTGTTGAGGTCAAATGTGTTAATGATAAATTGGTAGAGTAAACTTTTTTTTATGATTATTTTTTTAAGGTTTAATGAATTTCAAATCAACAGAAAGTGTGCTAGCTCTGAAATTGTGAAATAGAAGGACAAGAGAGCGAGAGATTTAGGATAAACAAGAGAGAGATTTCTTATTACTTCAAGACTCATACAAAGGCTCCCTATTTATTGGGTTTAATGCATGAATACATATTAAATGTACCAATGAATACATATTACTCTATGCCAATTAATACACATTAATGTATGAATAATAAGAGTCACAAGAATATCAATAGTCAAGAAATTGATGGAGAGTTTATGGACATCCATAATATTGTTCATAATACCCCCCCTTGGATGTCCATAATACTGCCTCATTTAAAACCTTTACAGAAAATCCTAGTGGGACAAAACCATGGTAAAGGAAAAAAAAGTACAGTATAAAAAATTTACTCCTCCTCTTCGCAACATCACTTTAAATCTCTGAGCCTATGCATTCCAGTGCTATGAACTAGCCTTTAAAATGTTATAGTAGGTAGAGCCTTGGTGAATAAATCTACTAGTTTATTAGTTTATCAAATTGATTGAACATCAATATCACATTTCTTTTGTAGATCATGAGTGAAAATAAAATTTGGTGATATATGTTTGTTCTATCCCCTTTAATGTACCCATTTTTTAATTGAACAATGCATGCAACATTATCTTCATACAAGGTCATAGGGACCTCCTTGCTAAAAGACAAACTACATGACCCTCGAATATGATGTATTACAGATCTTAACCAAAAATATTCCCTACTTGCTTCATGAATTGCTAAGATCTCTACATGATTAGATCTGGTGGGTAATTAATTATTTCATAGAATGTCATGAAATGGTTGTATCACCACATGTGAATAAATTGCCAATTTGTGATCGATCATTATGAGGATCAGACATATATCCCACATCTGCATAACCAATTAATTATGCTTTGGCTACATTGAGATAACATAGGCCCATATCCATCATACCTCGAAGATACATCACTATATGTTTAATTCCATTCCAATATCTTCTTGGTTGGACAAGAACTATATCTTGCAATCAAATTTACAAAAAATGATATATCAGGTCGTGTGTGACTTGCAAGATACATTAGTGCTCCATTAACACTAAGATATGGTACTTTAGGACCAAGAAGCTCTTCATCATCCATCCAAGGTCGGAAAGGATCTTTATTCACTTCTAATAACCTTACATCCATTGGAGTGCTCAATGGATGGGCATTATCATTAAAGAATTATTTTAACACCTTTAATATATAAGCTAATTGATGAACAAAAATTCTTTTCTTTAAGTGTTCAATCTGCAAACCAAGGCAAATTTTTGTTTTTTTGAGATTTTTCATCTCAAATTCTTTCTTTAAGTTGCCTATTGCTTCTGAAAACTCATTCGTAGTTCCAATAATATTCAAGTCATCAACATAAACTACAATTATAACAAACTCAGATCCAAATCTTTTAATAAATACACATGGGCAAAGTGGATCATTCTTATACCCTTTTCATAATAAATATTCACTAAGACAATTATATTACATGCATCTAGATTGCTTCAACCCATATAAAGATCTACATAATTTTATCTAGTAAGTCCTTGAGCACTTGAATTATGTGTTGCAAGCAATTTTAATCCTTCAGAGATTTTCATGTAAATGTCACTGTTAAATGGTCCATATAAATAAGCCATAACTACATCCACTATATGGGAATACTTCTCTTCATAATCAATGCCAGATCTTTGAGAGAATTTTTGTCCAACTAATCGTGCCTTATATTTGACAATTTTATTTTTCACGTCTCATTTTCATACAAATACTCATTAGTATCTTACATGTTTGACACCATCATGTGTATGTACAATAGAATCAAAATTTTGGTGTTTTGAAAGAGAATTCAATTTTACTTCAATTACATCTTTCCATTTTGGTCAATCATCTCTCTATTTATATTCCTTGATTAAATTTGGCTCAAGGTTATTATTATCATTAACAATGTTGAGTGCTAGATTATAAGCAAATATTTCATCGACAACAATTATATTCTGATTCCACCTTTGGTCAGTTGTGACATAGTTTATCGAGATCTCTTGATTGTCACAAGTTTCAGGTACCTGAATTTTTTCTAGAATTACAATTGGGGACTCTTCTAGAGCTATCAATTCCTCAACTTGATTCTTTGATCCTTTTCTTTTTCGAAGATTTTTTTTAGGAACCAACTGGTTGAACCACATTTCACGGATGCTTTAGGTTCATTAGCAATAGATTGTCCTACGAGACTTCAATTCTAATTGGAGCATTAGTAGTTGGCATGTAAGATATAGATACTGTCTTAGGATTAGTAAATACATCTGGAAATTAATTTGCTAAAATTTACAAATGGATAATATTTTGAAATTCTAGTTCACATTCCTTTGTGCGAGGGTCAAGATGAGACAACAAAAATTGATTCTAACTAATAGCCTTTTCTAACTGTTTATTTTTTTCTTTAAAGTTAGAAAATCTGATTCATCAAAATGACAACAAAAAAATGAGCCAATAAATAAATTCAAGTTGTTGGCTCTAAATATATGATTATTGATGAAGATTCATATCCAATATGTATTCTCACTCTTCTTTTGGAACTCATCTTAGTGCGTTGTGGTGGAGTAATTAGAACATATACCACACCCAAAATCTTTAGATGGAAAATATTTGGTTCTCGACAAAAACTAATTGTAAAGGAGAGAACTCATGATCAAAAAATCTAGCAAATGCTCTGTTATGTGTTGATAACAAACAAACATGTGACCATCTCATTGATGTATCAATCAGAATCATAAAATATCGAAATGGTTCACATGGTGGATGAATAGGCCCACATATATCACTTGTATACGTTGCAAAATGCAAGGGGGTATGTCTTTATTTTTGCTGGTGAAGGCCTTATAATTAACTTCACTTGAGAATAAGCAACACTTGAAAACTCATTGGATAAAAATCTTTTGATTTTCAGTGAATACCCACTTTAATTTTTATTGATTCTTTATATCATTATAGACATAGGATGTCCCAATCAGTCATGCTAAATAATAAAATTATTTATTATCAGTAACTTTTGGTTACTATGGCATGTGTCTCATTTGTGCTTATGTTGTGTAGTACAAACCAGAAAAAAATGGTTAATTATTTCAATATTTTTTTTACCTGAGACAAAATTATTAATATATAAATACTCAGTGTTATCTTTATTCATAGTCTAAATACGATATCCATTTCATTTGAATATCTTTAAAACTCAATAAATTTATCTTGAGACTTTGTAAATATAATGCATCATCAATATGAATTTTGTTCCTTCGAGTAACAATATATTAGCTCTTCTAAAGCGCTCAATCAATTTTTCACTATCCAATATTGTATTTACATCTAATCCTTGCATTATTAAAATGGAAAAAAAAATTATCTTTAGTATAGTATGTGTTAATGCACTATCTGCGAGACATATATTATTATCACCGATTGAAGATCCCACCAGATGAATTTCTATATTCTTCAATATATCTCTTGAAAATCCAATGGAGCTTCATTCTGATAACATATTATTAAATTGAAGGATAAGAGAGCGAGAGATATAGGACATATAGAAGAGAGATTTCTTATTCCTTCAAGTATATTGTAACTCATACAAAGGCTCCCTATTTATAGGGTTTAATAAATGAATACATATTAAATGTATAAATTAATACATAATAATCCATGCTAATTAATACACATTAATCTATGAACTTTTTTTATTTTAATGATTGTTTTTTTAAGGTTTAATGGATTTCAAGATCAACAGAAAGTGTGCTAGCTCTGAAATTCGAAGAAGAATAGTAAAAGAGGATGAAGAAAATAATAACAAGAAGAGAAGAAAAGTAAGGTACTATAATTTTTTAAATTCAAGTTATATCTTATATTTTAATTTATGGGGTTTTTATATTATAGAATTTTTTTTTTTCCGTAGAGAAGATGAATATGAAGAACATGTGGAAAATTTTTACTAATCAAGTTTCTATGGTTTATGAGTGTGAAACTCTTATATTTTTTTCAAAGAAGACGGTACAACTTAACCATTATAACCTTAAATTTTGTTGTCATGCTCATGTTGATAGGTTGTCGAGGCTATAATTTTTGTTAGTGGATGATGATGAGTTATTTTAGTTTATTTTTCTTAATAAATCATATTTTTTGGTCTTTAATTAGGTACCCAATAAATTACATTGTAATCTATTCCAGTTAAGATTGTAGATGCTTTAATCAATTTAATTGGCCTGATATTAATTATTGTTTAATAGTACTATTAAAAAAATTGACTACATTAAATCTTATTATATCTATCTAATATTGGCTTGTAGGATCAAAGCACACTTGATGGAGAAATGGGGAGGGTGTAGAAGATCTAAGAACCCAATGAGACTATACATTATTGTAAGCATGGGAACAAACCTTGTACAGAATTTTTTCAAAGTATTTTATTAGATACCATGCATTCTCAAAGCACGCTAGCCATGCATGGTCACTTATTTCATGTATACATTTATAATAAGTAATTATTCCATCATTATACAATGTTAACATCGAGTAATAGATAGATAATTTGATTAGTAATCGAGTATACCCTTCTGTTTTTAAAAAATGTGCATTTAGTATATATATCCAAAGTAGTAGATGTGGGGGCATGTGAAGTTGTTTATTTAGTACAGTCTATGTTTTCTGTAAATGCACATTATTAATTGTTTACAATGAAACACTGTATACTAATATACTTCTGTACACAAAAACTTGTCAATTTATTTGTTACACATACAAAAATTAAAAATTATCAAAAATAATATTGTACAACTAAATGAAAAAAAAAAATCAAACAAAATGAAACACGTTATTTAATAATGACTTTCAAATTTTTTGAATATGATCTAATGTTGATTATGAGATTATTACTAAGAATCAATATATCAACGTAAAGTTTTTTAATAAAAAATTGTTTATTGGATTTAAATCTCCATATGAAAAATACCTTTAATATTGGTGTGATATTTTAGATTTATGTGTATTCTAGTAGTATATTTTAATTTAAATTCAATATTTAGCAATAAAAAATTAATGAAAATCAAAATCAAAATCATCATTAATGCAAATATGATACTCTTGATATATGATACTCTTAATATAGGATATGTTTTCCTTTATTTTTTTTCTTTTCAAACATTTTAGATTTAGGCATTTGTTAATAAATTTTTGGGTGCATTATGATACTCTTGATATATGATACACACACACACACACATATGCATGTATAGTTTTTTTGTTTGTATTTATGTGTATCATTGTATTTTTTGTCATATATATATTTACAACATTTTGTTTTGGTGTAAGATTATAATATTAGTATATTAAATAATTTATAAATTTTATGCAATTATAGCCATGTTATTGTTTGATAAAATAAATTAACCTATTTTAGAATCTTTTAAAAAAAGTGATGTGACCATTTGGTTGATTTTCTCGCGTATTATTTGGGCATTGTGAAAAATAGACCTCTCAGGCTGCTCTTGCCAAAATGTTGCTTTATTCTAATCTTTTCTTTGATAAAATAATACTTTTATGTGTTATTCTTCTCATAATAGATTAAAATGAAAATAACATATTATGTGAGCTAATAACCACCATAAAAATGAAAATAGGCTTTTCAATACAAAAATTTAATTTCTTAGTCAAATATCTAATTGGAAAAAGTATATAAGTGATGATCATATCTATAATTTTTGTTAAATTAATAAGTTGCTATCATTCATATCGTTTAAATTTGAATTATGTGTATGTAAATAATCTTTAAGTAAATTACTAAAAAATTAGGATTAAGTTCTTTTGCACACTATTTTTTGGTAGTTCTTTAGTTCATAAAATGGTGTGTTCTTAGGCTGCTACTTCAATTAACTATTTATTTATGCATATCTTTGGTCTTAAATCTTGGTGTTTAATTCATGTGTCTCTTTAAAATTAAGCTTTAGTTTTACTAGATTATATTCATCAATTTCTAATCTCTATCTTGTTAGTAAACTTTAAGTAGGATGTTATAGAATTGCTAATAGCTCTTTAGTCAACTAGTTTTGCTTAATTCTCATTCTTCTTATCTCAATCAGTTTTCTTTAGCAAACTGTCTTTTGATTGCAGTTTTCCACAAAATATGTTAATGTTAATATCCTTAATTATTGGTATCTTTAATTAGTTCATATTTGTAATGCTAAGAATCTGAAATTGCAAGCTACTTCACATCTATGTTTTCTAGTTTAATACTTTGTATGATATGTTTTCTAGTCCAAACCTATTATTTTTCATGTCTAAATTCGTCATTAATTCATTTGCAAAAAGTTTTTGGAATTGGATCTTCATTCCTTTTATTTTGTCTTTCCTATTTATTTTTATATTCAAATATTGAGTTGAATCACAGTTGAAATTTTGATCGTTGATCTTCATTGAGAAGTTAGAAGCTTACTCCTTCAAACTTATAATTCTTTTTTTTTTGTTTCCCTTTCTTGTCCTTTCACAAGGTTCTTGTGTTCTCCTAATTATTGCCTTTTTGTGTGGTTTTGATTGGTGCACTAGAAGAGACATGCTCTCTTCATCTAGCAATATTGTTATATCTTTTCAACTTTAGCATGCTAATAAATTCTTTATTTCATCATGTAGATTTTACAAACACATTGTCTAGATATTCATGATATTTTGCCTTTGCATATTCATATATAAGTGATTTTATTTAATTAAAATTATTATTTGAAGTCATTGTATGTTTCATTTAGAATTTTGATTGAGCATAATTCTTTGTAAATATAATAGAGCAAAATGAGTTCACATCGTCAGTGGATGTACAAAAAGTTTATGAATGGAATTTTGAATAAAATTTTTTTGAGTGTGCTAGAAACTTTCATCAACTTTGCTTGTAGTCAATCGAGATGGAAAGATAGAGATAAAATTAAGTGTCCATATAATAACCACGAGTTTCTGAATGTTTTTTCATGATGTAAACACTATTAGATACCATGTGGCTTAATATGGTTTTGTACCAAATAATTTTGTTTGGATATATCAGGGGAAAGTACAATGGATGTCAATATTGACCAAAATGATGGTATTGAATCATATGTATGTAGTGAAGAAGCATCAAACACATCCATAGAATGGTCATGGAAGCTACGGGTGTTGACTTCAATATGGATTATATGGATGAACCACATAATCCTGAAGCTCAGAAATTTTATGATATTCTTTAAGCTTCAGATAATGGGTTGTGGCCTAATTGTAAAACATATTCGTAATTGTAACTTGTGGCTCGACTTATGAGCATGAAGTCAAAAAATCATATATCTGAGAAATTATTTGATCAGGTGATAGAACTAAGGAAAGAAATTATTTTGGATAATAATTTTATCACAAACAACTTTTACAGTACTAAGAAGTTATTACGAGATATGGGTCTGCCAGTGGAAACATTTGATTGTTGTTTTAATGGATGTATGTTATATCGGATTGTGATAGTGATTTAATTAGATGTAAGTTTTGAGATCATCCTCGATTAAAGAAGGCTCCTCGTATTGCATAAATGAGATAGAAGATGAAAGTTACATTTAAAATATGTATTACTTCCCTTTAATTCCTCGATTGCATAGACTATATGCATCAAATACTACAGTAAATGATATGAGGTGGCATTCTGAGTATGAGGCTGAACAAGGGGTAATATGTCATCCATCAAATTCACTTGCTGAAAGTTGAAATGTGAGATTGAGTCTCTACACAGATGATTTTCAGCCATTTGGTCAATCTAGAAAATAGTATTTTACATGGCCAATGATAGTGACACCTTAGAATTTGCTTCCATGGTTGTGTATGAAGGAGCAATATATGTTTTTGTCAATATTAGTTCCAAGGCCAAAAAATCCAAAATACATGTTGGATGTTTTCTTACAGTCTTTATAGCAGAGTTGAATCATTTGTGGGATGTTGGCATGAATAAACATGATATCTCAAAGAAGCAAAGTGTAATTATGCATGCAACCCTTATGTTGACGGTAAGTGATTTTTCAACATTTTCAATATTATTTGGTTGGAGTACTATAGGATGGTTAGCATGCCCGTATTGAATTGACAAGTCTTAAGCTTTCACTCTCAAATTTAGTGGTAAATAGTCATGGTTTTAAACCCATTGTAAGTTTCTAACTACGAATCATCCAATTCGTAGAAATAGAACTACATTTCAAAAAAATAAAATAGTGATGACAGTTCCACTAGCTATTTGTTCAGGAGATGATATCTTGACAAAGATTCAGAGTTTGTGTCTAAAGAAAGTAACATATGGAAAGCCTTTGGGCAAAATATATGAGGGCAAGATATTTAGAAAAGCGGCCTAAGAAAGTTTCAAATAATTGGAAAGCCTTGGAAAAACAAAAGGAAAAAGTAGAATCTCATTCAATATTAAAAAAGAGTGGTTGGAAATGGATCCTAACACCACAAGGTAATTTTACACTTAAATCGGTAAAGGAATTAATTAGGAAAAAAAAGCCTGTTCAATCTATATCTAAATGGGTTTGGAGGGCAGGTATCCCACAGAAAATGTGCTCGCTAGCATGGAAAGTAACAGCAAATGCAATACCTGTGGATACTAATGTTCAAAGAAAGGGCATTAAAATGGTGTCTAGATGTGAATGCTGCTTAGAGGAATAAGAATCTATGGATCACTATTTTCGAAAGGTAAAATCGCCATACATGTCTGGAAAAAATTTGATGAAACAAAGAAATCATTAAAAGAGAAGATGGTTTAATTGAACGAATTAAAACATGGAAAAAGTAATTTCTACTAATCCTACTAGAATTTGGCTTAATATGTACTTACCACATGTAATAATATGGTGTATATGGAAGGCTCGTAATAGGAGTAGATTTGAAGGAAAGAAAATGGACACGAATGTAATATCACAAGAAATCAGGCAGGAAATAAGTAACATATCAAATTTTAATCCTGTAATTTTAAATAAAATAGACATAGAAAAGAAAGCAGAACGGGAATAGTTCCTAAATATAAAAATAAATAAACAATATTGGGCGAAAACTATCTCTTGGCACAAACCTCCGAAAGGAAAACTCTCCTTAAATACGGATGGAAGCTTTAATAGGGACACAGGTATAGCGGGGGGAGGTGGATTAATAAGAGATTCTACAGGGACAGTTATGAAAGCTTTTACTACAGTTAGTGTAGCAGCCTCGGCTCTACATTCAGAAATCAGAGCATTAATTATAGGTTTAACTGTTTGTAAAAATAAGACTATAAGAATATTCAAATACAGGTAGATTCATTGTTATTAGATTATTTAGTAACAAAGAAAATATCTCGTTGGAAACATGAAGAGGAATTAGAAGTTATTTTGATTCTCATAGAAGAACTGAATGCATCAATATTACATATATATAGAGAGCTAAACACCCCGGCAGACAATCTTGCAAGGCTAGGATCACAAAATGAGAACAGAATATGATGAGTTACTCTGCCGATAAAAATAAAAGGCCTAGTGGAACTAGACAAGAATGCAATTCCCTATGTAAGAGTTAGAAAGGGTAGAAAGTGAGAGGTAGTTAAAATATTAATAGATTATATAGGTATAATAGAAGAGGAATGGTTAACGGTAAAGAATGAGGTTCTCTTGGGGAATATGGTATAGATGTATTTTTTTTCTTAGCAGCACAGCTCACTCATAGCTTCATTCATTGGGAGGCAAGATTTGTTGGCACATGCAGTCAAAACCTCATTTGCCCTATTCTTTGTTTATTGTATGTTTAAAAGTTTTATTTATGCTTATGAGAACAATGTTGCAAGGTCATGTGTTAATTAATTAGTTAGGATGCTAGAACATTAGACGTTGGGATATAGATAGGTCTTGCTGTCATTAAGGATGCAAATTTCAGATTTGCTAAGATTCAACGAGGGTACAGAAATGAAGCGGCTATGGGGGAAAAATGGAGCACAAAGTTGCTGGGATACAGCAATGAATCCCAGAAGTCAAGCAAAGGAAGAATCAAATTGAACATGAAGACGGCAAGAGTAAAGAAGAATGGAAAAGCGAAAAATAGCAGAACATGGAGGGCAATATAGAGACACATTGGTTAATTTAGATGGGATAATGGTTGGAAGTTTGTATTAGTTGCTTAGGAAAATTGTATATGGCAAATCACTCAAGCGATGTCCATAATAAAAGTAAAGGGTAGGAAGAAATAGGTTAGGTAGGGGTGGAAGGGAGGTAAACATAGAATGTTTGTTTCCTTGTTTTTTCGTTCGCATGTAATATTACAGGAACATG
>JAREIK010018649.1:0-92017 GCA_029783825.1 Sapria himalayana
TTTTATTCTTTTTCTTCTTATTCTTGTATTCGTCTTATTCTTTTTTATCAATCTTCTTATTATTCTTATTCTTCTTATTCATTTATTCTTCTTTTATTTTATTTATTTTTTTTATTCTTCTTATTCTTCTTCTTATTTTTTTTTTCTTCTTCTTCTTCTTCTATTTTTATTCTTCTTATTCTTCTTAGTCTACTTAATCTTATTATTCTTCTTATTCTTATTTTCTTCCATTCTTTTATTCGTATTATTCATCATATTTTACTTATTCTCTATTCTTCTTATTCTTTTTATTCTTCTTATTCTTCTTATCTTCTTACTTCTTATTCTTCGTAGCATTCTTAATCTTCTTATTCTTTTATCTTCAATATTCTTTTATTCTTCTAATTCTTCTCATTTTCTCAATCTTCTTATTCTCTTATATCTTATTCTTCTATTTTTTTTTTTTTATTCATTTATTCTTTTTAATCTTTTTATATCATATTCTTCTTATTCTTCTCTTTCTTGTGATTATTATTTATCTTCTTATTATTCTTTTTGACTTATTCTTCTTATCTTTCAATCTTATTATTATTATTATTATTTTCTTTCTTCTTATTTTTCTTCTTATTTATTTTTTTTTGCTTATAATTCTTATTATCCTTCTTATTGTTCTTATCTTCATATTCTACTTATTCTTCTTATTTTTCTAATTATTCTATTTTTTTATTCTTCTTATTCTTTTTAATCTTCTTATTCTTCTTAATCTTCTTAATATTCTTATTATTCTAAATCTTCTTATTATTCTTATTCTCTCTTTTCTTCTTATTCTTCTTATTATTTATATTTCTTATTTTCTTATTCTGTTTATTCTTATTATTCTCTTAATCTTTTAATCTTCTTTTTCTTATTTTTCTTATTCTTCTAGTTCTGTTTTATTCTTTTTATTCTTCTTATTTTTTGTTATTCTCTTTTTTTTTTCTTATTCTTCTTATTCTTATTATTCTTATTATTCTTCTTATTATTGGAATCTTATTTATCTTCTTTCTTCTTTTCTTCTTTTTCTTTTTTTCATCTTATTCTTCTTTTGCTTCTAATTCCTATTATTATTATTATTACTATTATTCTTCTTCTTCTATTTCTATATTCTACTTATCTTATTATTATTATTATTCTTATTCTACTAATTCTTATAATTTTTCTTATTCTTTTTATTCTACAATTCTTCTTATTCTTCGTATTCTTCTTATCTTTTTATAAATTCATTTATATTAATAACCCTCTCTTTCGGGGAGGAATACCATTTTTACAACCTACATTTACCCGTAGCCCTCTTATACCCATCTTAACCTTAAGCCTATTAGCTAGCATATAGAATTAAAAAAAACTTTCTCAAATAAACATTTTTCATTCTATAATTAAACTAGAGTAAGCTGGAGGCTTTGCTCTAGTTTATCTAATTTTCGGCCCATTTATCCATTTTACTATTTTCGGACCAACTTTTCGGCCCAACTTTTCATTTAAATTCTTGAATTGCGGCCGTATCCTGTGTTCAGCATCTGTCTCTCATCTTCCCCGTGTATGAAGCCCTATTGTTCACATCATTCCTCGAATGTTTCCAACCGTCCTGCTTCTTCTTTTATACGCTCATGTGCCTTTTAATTGGAGTTGTCCATACGGCTTTTACGAGCTGCAGCAAGACCTAAGACTTTCTGCATAACTCTCAGGAAATATAAACTTGTTCAATCAGATTATAACAGATAACTTAGCCAAAAAAACCACCTCCAAACGCGTGTAAACTGCACACCCGATGATCACCCACAGGACCAGGTGAATCAGTCAATATCGACCATAAATGACTCGAGCAGCAGTCAAATAATCCAGTGATAATCAACTTATAATATGATCTTATCAAGGGGAATATATCTATGTACGACATTGTTTAACCTATAAATATTTACAAAGTTAACCAATTAAGAACCAAATAGCTCCATCATAACATCTGCATCCTGAAAATATAAAACATGAACCAGATACATATCTATACGTGTGCACAACCTAACAACCAAAGCTGAGATGCCACTTTGTATGGAGCTGCTGCTGAAAAAATAAAGGCCTATGCTTAACCAAGAATCCCATGCTAGAGTTAACCTACTTGCTTCTTTTTTAGATTATTTATTCTAAACTATGGTCTAATTTTATTTTAAACTAACCCGGCCTCCACTCTTCCTAACTCTTACATAAGAAAGGCCATCTTATCTAATCTCACTAAACCTTTTAATTTTTTCGGCATAGAATCCTCATCGAATTCTATTTCTCCTTTTTCCGAGCCTATCCTCGCGAGATTATCTGCTGGAGTGTTTCCCTCTGTATATATGCATTATTGATGCATTTAATTCATCTTTAAGCTCATTATTATTTCTAGTTCTTCTTCATATTTCCAGAGAAAATTCTTCATATTACTAAATTAAATAATAACATCGAGTCCACCTGTATTTGAATACTTTTATATTAATTTTTTGCATACATTTAAGCCTATTCTTAATGCCCTAATTTCTGATTGTAGAGCCGAGTATGCTACACTAACCAAGGTAAAAGCTTTCATAACTGTGCCTTTGGAATCCCTTATTATCCCACCTCCCCCGCTATTCCAGTATCCCTATTGAAGCTTCCATCCGTGTTTAGAGAAAATTTTCCTTCAGGGGCCTAGCCCAACTTATACTTTTTGCCCAATATTGTTTAACTATTTTTATATTAAGACCCCATTCTCTTTCCACTTTCTTATCTGTAGCTAGTTTATCTACTATAATGGGCTTAATATTTGATATGTTACTTATTTCCTGCTTAATTTCTTGTAATATATCTTTTGAATCCATTCTCTTTCCTTCAAATCTACTTATTTATGAGCTTGCCATAAACACCATATTACTACATGAGGTAAATTCTTATAGAGCCAATTTCTAGAAGGGTTAGCAGAAATAGCATTTTCCCATTTTTTAATTCTTTCTATTAGACTTTCTCTATATTACTATTTGTTCATTTCCTTCAAGTTTCTTCCAAACTTCTTCTGCAATTTTCCCTCTCGAGAATAAGTGGTCCATTGATTCTACTTCAACAAAAACTCACATCTGGACACTATTTTTATGTCCTTTCTTTGCACATTGGTATCCACAGGTAATGCATTTACATTGCTTTCCATGCTAGCGAACATATTTTCTGTGGATACCTGCTTTCCAGACCCATTTAAATATGGGTTGAGTAGGTTTTTTCCTAATCAACTCCTTAACCGATTTTAGTGTGAAATTACCTTGTGGTGTGAGAGTCCATTTCCAACCACTCTTTTTTAATATTGAGTGTTCTACTATATCTTTTTGTTTTTCCAGAGCTTTCCAATCATTTGATGCCTGTTTAAGCCTCTTTTGCTTTGTTCTAAATATTTAGCCTTCATATATTTTGCCCAAAGGCTATCATTCTCGATCAGCCTCCACCATCCTTTACAATCCCAGGCGGTGCCATATCCTGTAAAGTAATTATTCCTAGCCTTCTTCTGCTTTTGGGTAGCATATATCCCTCCAGTTTTTCCAGTGAATTTTTTGCTTCCCATCTTTTTTACCCCATAAAAAATTTGACATTTCTGATTCTAATTTGTTCAAAAATTTCTTCGGAGGAGTATTACAGATAAGATATGCACTAACATGCTTTGTAACACATGAGAGATCAATGTGATCCATCCCCGAACCCTAATAGGTCTTCTTTCCATCCTGCTATTTTCCTTGATTTATCTTGTAATGGTATTAAATATTTCTCTCTAGTCTACCTTCATATATTGGACAGCCTAAATATGTTAAAGCTCTTATTATGTGTAAATCCAGTTATGTTTTTAATCTTATTTATCACTTTCTCTGTAGTCTTTTTAGCTAACATGAACTGACACTTCTTTTTGTTTACACCTGGCCTGTTTCTAACTCAAATAATTGTATAATTCTATCAGATTTATTACAGATCTTTTATTTGCATTTGTAAAATTATTAGATCATCAGCATATGCAAACAACCTATTTTGGAGTATTATTGGTTGTCTAAAAGGTAATATACCTTTCGACATTCTTTTGTTTAGATTAAGAATAAAGATCTAGGTATATATCAAATAATAAGGGGGATAATGGATCCCCATGTCTTAGGCTTCTTCTGGGTTTAAATTATTCACCTATGTTACCATTTATAATAATTCTAACCCAAGGACTTGAGATGCATCTGTATATTATGTCAATGCTTAATTCAGAAAAACCATATTTTCTTAAAATGTAACAGAGTGTGTCCCATTCAACTCTATCGAAGCTTTAGACAAATCCAACTTGATTACTAGATTATTGCCTCTTGTTTTAATTGCAATTTCTTCATCATTTCTGAGGCTAGTCTGATATTTTCTATCATTAGTCTGTTTTTAACAAACTCTGTTTGCTCTGGTGATATATTAATGGCAAGATATT
Organism: Sapria himalayana; assembly: GCA_029783825.1. Taxonomy (NCBI): domain Eukaryota; kingdom Viridiplantae; phylum Streptophyta; class Magnoliopsida; order Malpighiales; family Rafflesiaceae; genus Sapria; species Sapria himalayana. Next base: position 4,466 of record JAREIK010018649.1, read on the forward strand.
ACTTAGCTATTTTGAATTATTTTAGCTAAAATCTTATAAATCGCATTACATAAACTTATTGGTCTAAAATCCTCGCATAGCTGAGGAGCTTCTTTTTTAGGGATTAAAACTATAAATGAGTTTGCCCAGCTTTAGGAATATCTGCCCCAGCAAAGAAACTAGCAATCGCTGAAACTAGGTCATTTTAATAATGGGCCAGTTTAGCTGAAAAAAATAATTATTCCAGCCATCTGGTCATGCTGCACTGTCTTTATCAAGATTAAAGACTGCAATTTTTACCTCCTCTTCTTCTGGGATCCTTTCCATCATTTGATTTTGATCTTTCGTAATGGAGGCCCCGATCTCTTGTAATAAGGAGTTCCCTTCATGAGGCATGTGGCCACACAGGTGAGATTTGAAGAAGTCCTCAAAGAGGCACATAATTGTTTGTCTTCTTATCCATTTTCCTTCTTTATCTTTTAAACCTTTAATTTTATTTTTCTTGTTTTTATTTTGCTCATGTTATGGAAAAATTTGGTATTTTTATCACCCTTTTAACCATTTAATTTTTGCTCGTTGTTTCCAATATATCTCCTCCATATGTAACTTTAAACTCAATCAGCTTTAGCCTTGTTTAAACCTTCCTAATTTCTTTATCATTTTTATTATCATATTCTTTTTCTAGTTTTTCCACTTGTTCCTCTGCTTGCTTTATTTGCAGATTTATATTTCCGAAAACTTCTTTATTCCATGATTTTAGCTGTTTTTTTAATCTATATATAGCTTTATCATTAGAACTTGCATCGGTTTACCTGATGTAGGATCCGACCAAGAATCTCTTACTAGTTTTTCAAACTCGACGTGTTTTCCCCACATGTTTTGAAATTTAAAGCTTCTTATACCTCGTTTTTGTTGTGAAGTGATATGAGGAGTGGAGAGTGGTCTGAACAGGTTCTGCTTAAATCTAAGTCCTGTAGTCCATGTGAGGCTACCCACTTCGCATTGCACATTACCCTGTCCAGTCTGGCCCAAATTGCTCCTCTTTTTTGCCAGTTATTACACCAAGTGTAATTTGAGCCTGAAGTCTATTTCTAACAAGTTAGAATTAGAAATCACCTCATTAAATTGAGACATTGCTGTTGTGTTAGGAGTTTTCCCCCCTTCTTTTCCGAGGCACTTCTTGTAACATTAAAGTCTTCCTATCAGCCAGGGAACATTATTTGCTGCAATTTTTTCGATTTCTTTCCATAAGACTAATCTAAAATTTTTATCATTTTTAGCATATACTATATACTATGTCTTCGGATATTTTAAAGTGCACTATTTGTTCTGTATCTTTTAATATTTCTATGTCTAAATAATTATGCCACATAATCCAGAGTTTACTATTTAGGTTAGAAAATGAGTTATTAAACCCTAAAATTCGACTATATTTAGTTAGTTGTTCCTGTTGAATCAAAGGTTCTGCAATTACAACAATAAATTTTATGTATTTTAATCAATTGTTTTAATCTATTTATCGAGGGGTTATTTGCCACCCCTCTAATATTCCAATATAGGTAACTATCCATTAAAACCTAATTTAGCTTGTGATCTAGTTGTGCATTTAGTTTCATATGTTTTATCTAGATACTTCCTCATATTCCTTGCACTCTTGGGTGAAATTGATTGAGCTATTTCCTTATATTTCCCTCGTATGCCAAGTGCATGGCCATTCTTTTTATAGCTTCCATAGATTGATCCTTGTTAGTTTTCCCGACTCCTCATACATTTCTAGGTCATCCTTTGCTACTTCCATATAGCTATCTTCAATTACTTCCATAGATTGATCCTATTCTATTCTTATTATTTTTCTTATTCTTATATATTCTTATGCTTTTTATTCTTATGTATTATTCTTATTATTCCTATTTCTTCTTATTCTTGTTATTCTTCTTATTATTCCTATTTCTTCTTATTCTTGTTATTCTTCTTATTCTTCTTATTCTTTTATTCTTCTTATTCTCTTAATCTTCTTATTATTCTATTCTTCTTATCTTTCTTATTTTCTTTTTCATCTTATTCTTCTTTTATTATTTTTTTATTCTTCTTATTCTTCTTATTCTACTTATTCTTCATATTCTTCTTATTCTTATTATTCTTCATATTCTTCTTATTCTTATTATTCTACTTATTCTTCTTATTCTTCTTATTCTCTTCTTAATTCTTCATTTTATTTTATTCTTATTCTTTTTATTCTTCTTACTCTTATTCTTCTTTTTTTCTCAATCTTCTTATTCTTTTTAAACATCTTATTCTTTTTATTCTATTCTTTTTTCTTTTATTCTTCTTTTATCTTAATCTTTTTATTATTCTTATTCTTTATTCTTCTCTTCTTGTGATTCTTATTTATTTCTTTTCTTCTTTTTCTTCTTTTTCTTTTTTTCTTGTCTTATTCTTCTTATCTTCTAATTCTTCTTTTGCTTCTAATTCCTCTTATTCTTCTTATTTTTCTTATTCTTATTTTATTATTCTTGTTATTTTTTATTCTTCTATTTTTTATTATTCTTTATTCTTCTTATTGTTCTTATTCTTCTTATTCTTTTATTCTACTTTTTCTTCTATTCTTTATTTCTATTCTTTTTATTATTCTTATTCTTATTATTCTTCTTATCTTCTTATACTTTTTATTCTTATTATTCTTATTATTCTATTATTCTATTCTTTGTATTCTTCTTATTCTATTATTCTTATTTCTTATTATCTTCTTATTCTTCTATTCTTTTAATCATTCTTATTATTTTTATTCTTGTTATTCTTCTTATTTTCTTATTCTTCTTATTCACCTTATTCTTTTATTATTCTTTTTCTTATTCTTCTTATTCATCTTATTTTTCTTATTCTTGTGATTTTTTTCTTATTATTTTATTATTCTACTTATTCATATTATTCATTATTCTTATTCTATTATTATATTATTATTTTTATTTTTCTAATTCTTTTGATTCTTCATATTCATCTTATTCTTCTTATTTTTCTTATTCTTCTTTCTTCTTATTCTCTCTAATCTATTGCTTCTTCTTTATCTTATCATCCTTTTTATTCTTCTTATTCTTTTTTATTCTTTTTATTTTATTCTGCTTATTTTTTTTATTTTCTTATTTTTCTTATTATTCTTATACTTATTATTCTATTTTTCTTCTAATTTTTCTAATAATTCTTATTTTTTTATTCTTCTTATTCTTTTTATTCTTCTATTTTTCTTATTGTTATTATTCTTATTATTTGTATTCAACTTATTATTTTATTCTTCTATCCTTATTATTATTATTATTCTAATTATTCTACATATTCTTATTCTTCTTTTTTTTGCAAAAATTTGTTTTATTAAAAAAAACCCATCTTTAATTAGAGGAATACCATTTTTACAATCTAGATCTACCCATTTTTCATTTTTATGCCCTTAAATAAATAAAAGCAATACACATTTCATAAATCTATTTCTCATATCTTTAAATGCATCATTCTTTTTGGCTTCTGAGCTTTATTTGTTTTACGGCCTGTTTATCTTTTATTGCTTCGTCCCTTATGATTTTTGTTGATCCCTTTCCCATCTACAGTCCCTTTGCCATCCTACTTTAAATAAAATTTTGGCAGCCTTTCTACTTTTTTTCTTGTTTACTTTCCTCTACCTTCTATAAACACTTTTGACCCTGCAAAACAAACAAAATGCCCAAAACATTGACTACTAATATCTGCCAGTAGCAAAACCATTCACTGCCCCTTGCAAACTATTTTTCTTCTTGGTATCCTTTCTGCCTCAGTCATCATACCCCTACACTTAAATCAGCCTCATGTATGCATTTGATTGTCTCCCTTGCATCACAAGCTAAAACAAAAAAAAACAAATATTTATTTTGGCAACCTCACTCTCTATCTTATATTGCTTTGCAGTCCCTGCCCTACCACAAACCAAATATAAAAACCAATTTGTAATTTAATTGCCTCATGTATGCATTACTATTTAATGACCTTGTCCTTTGAGTCCCTGACTTATGTTGTTTAATGCTCTATTTTCATGCATTTTCACTGCCCCTTCACTTCATGTATGCATTTGACCCTGAACCACAACCAAAACATAAATAAATATTTGAAAATTTAATTGCCCCCTGACCAATGGAGTTGCTTTATTTTACCATCCTGTAATTTAATTGATTCACTCTCTGCCTTATATAGTTTGCAGTTTCTGCACTTTAAATACATAAAAATAGTATCCTACGTAATATGATAGGCCATTCACCATAAACCATTTCCCTATATCTTCATCTCGGCTTATACCTGTAAACCTTAAAAACAAAGAAGAGCTATATATGTTTATTTATAACCCCATAGGACCTAGGAGATCGAAATTCACTACTGCTTTTGAATTATAATATACGGAAATTCTACTTATCTAGTGTGATTAGGCCTTTATATTTTTCCGGTATATTGACTCCATCAAACTCTTGTAATCCCTTCTTCAAACCCTCTTTGGCTAAGTTATCTGCTTCAACATTAGCATCTATATATATATATGCTTAATTTCCTTTTTAAGTCGGATATAAATACTTCTAATTAACTTTATCTGTTCTTCATATTTTACATTTCTATCTTATTCATAACCAGACTCATTAGTATACTCGAATCCACTTGTACTCTTAAGATAGTATAAGAATTTTCTTTGCATATTTTAAGGGCTTTATGTAAGATAAAATTTCTACATGCAAAGCTGAGGATGTTTTTTCTTTAATTGAATAAGCTTTTAAACTTTGCCCTGCTCATTTCTATCACGCCTCCTCTCCCCGCCTCTCCCATATCCCTGTTAAAACTACCATATGTGTTTAAAGCTAGCCTTTACCGTGAAGGTTTTTCCCATCTCACCACTCTAACCTCGTGGATTTTTTCTTGATTGCATGTAATCCCCAATCCATTGGATGTTTTACCTATCGGATCCTCTTCTTCCCCTTATTGTTTCCTACAAAATTTACCAAAAGGACTCCTTTCCATGAACACCTTCTGCCCATTTGTAGCACCCACCATGTTGGAGGAAACACAAGCAGAACTCCTATATTCTACCCATTTTTTATTCATTCCCTTCCCCAGAATTTAATATTACAAACCCACAATGCAACCTAACTACTGATCATAAATAAGTTTTTGTGCCGGTCCTCTGCATCATGCCTTCCTGTCCCCCTTCTTCCACATAGAAGTGCTCCTCCGCAATAGCTTAAAACAGACACCTACCTTTCAACCCACATAGACTTGCCCATTACAGACTTTTTTACTTCCACACTTACCATATAGACTTTTTAATTCCATGACTCCTTTCAAACCCATTCAACTTCAGACTCCTTCTACAGTAGTAGCATACTACGCCTTACTGCCATTCTACCATTACAGACTTTTTATTGTACACCTTACTACCATTCTTTATAACCAGCACAGTAGCATAATACTCAATAATACAGAGCCACTACTCAGTTACTAAATCTTTTTCAACACGCCTAATTTATAGCACCCAGATGCCCTTGCTCCAGACATTGATAATTACCTGTGCCCTGCTAACTTACCTACAAAATTAAAACCACTACCTTTTCTCCATTTACTCCGACCCTTTATTCTGTACTACCTACCCAATTCCCTAGCCCCTCCATGTTTTCAATACATAATAGAAAACAAAATACATGAGAAATAATGTTAAATTCTTTCATGCTCCATGCTTTACTTTCTTTCCTCCAGTCTTATTCTTCTAACATTTCTAAACACCAACCATGAGACTTCTTTGTGTAGTTGGCTCTAATCTTGCTCTCGTCCTGCATAAACACAAAAACATCCTCCTGCACGGGAGGCTATTCCCCACCATATAAAAAAAAGCCATTGCAAAACTCCTTATAAGTTATTCCTAAATTTTTCCAACCTTACCAAGCTTAACCCACCATTACCCCAAGTAAATTTCCTTACTCAATATATTCATATCCTAGCCTTCTTAACCCTTATATAAGGAACAGTGAATCTATCCAGCCTGGCCAAACCTTTTAACCTATCTGGCATTGTTCCCTCATCATACTCAATATCTCCTTCAAGAAGACCTATTCTAGCTAAATTATCTGCCAATGCATTTGCTTACCTATTGATATATATTGTATATTTGCAATCAATTCCTTCATGAGATCTTATATTATCTCAACATCTCTTACATGCCTCCATGAAGTTATTTTTCAGCTTCTAGATCCACAAATAATATAGAATCTACCTGAATTTGTAAATTTTTTAACCTTAGCTCAATGCTAATATGTAGTCCTCTTTTTAAATCATAGATTTCGGAGTGTAATGCCGAGGATGCCTCATAGGCAAGAGTAAAAGCTTTTATAATGCACCCTTGTGAATCCCCCACTACTCCTCTTCTCCTGCTACCCCTATGTCCCTATTAAATCTACCATCCATAGTAAGAGATAGCTTTCCTACAGGAGACTGTTCCATCTTATACTCTTTACACTATGATTCTTGATTTTACTTGTAGCCAGTGACCATGCATGCTTTATATATATTTGCTTCTATGCTCTCTACCCAATTGTCTTTATGTAAGATATATTATTTATTTCTTTCCTAATATCTTTTAAATTTTCGACTGAATTCATCCTTATTCCCTCAAATCTACTTTTATTCCTAGCTTTCCATAAGCACTAAATAACTACGTGTGGAAGATTTTTAATAAGTCATTTTCTAATAGGGCATTAGCAAGAACTTCCATGCTAGCGCGTACAATTTTTGTGGGATGTCTATTTTCCAGGCCCATTTAAAAATCATTGAGTAGGTTTTTCTTTCTTATCAGTTCTTTGACTGATTTTAATGTAAAAATTTTTACAAATTGAGCATCCTTTTCCAGCCACACTTTTTCTGTATCGAGTGAGATTCTACTATCTTCCTTTATTTTCCTAGAATTTTTCATGTATTCAATGCCTCTTCATGCTCTTATCATTGTCTACCCATATTTGGCTCTCATATATTTAGTCCACAAGCTACATTTTCTTTTAACCTCCACCAAGCTTTACAATCCCATGCTGTAGCCACGTCATGTAGGCTAATTATCCTAAGCCTGCTTCTTCTTTAGGGTACCATATGTCATTCTAGTTCTTCCAACGAAGCTTTGCCTCCCTTCTTTTTTACCCCATAAAAGTTTGTCATTTCCATTTCTAGTTTTTAATAAAACTCTTAAGAGGATGTATTACTGATATAGTGTACCATTGTACTTTGGATAAATGAGAGATTAACGAAATCCTACCCCGAATCCCAATAAATCCTCTTTCTAGCCTACTAATTTCCTTCTCATTCTGTCTTGTAAAAAATTAAAATATTCTTCTCTAAGTCTACCCTCATATATAGGGTAGTCCAGGTACATTAAAGCTCTTTTTTTCAATGTGAAGCCTTTAATATTTTTAACCTTATAAATGACTTTTTCTAAGGTTTTTGCTGCTAAGATAAATTGACACTTCTTTTTATTCACTATTTTCCCTGTTTTTGTCTCAAATATTTTTAATAAATCCATTAAATTCGTTAGCAACCTACTACTCGCATTTGTGAATATTATTAAATCGTTCACATAAGCTAAACAACCTATTATCGGCATGCTTTTTAGGTTGCCTAAATGGAGCTATTTTGCCTTTAGTCATACTCATATTTAAGTTAAGAATCAATAATTCTAATATATATCAAATAATAAAGGAGACAATAGATCCCCTTACCTCAATCCTCTTTTGGCTAAATTCCTCACCTATTTTTCCATTCACAATAACTTTAATCCATACACTTGAAATGTATCTATATATTAATCAATGCCTAGTTTCAGAGAAACCAAATTTTTGCATTACAAAATAGAGTGTGTCCTATTCTACTCTGTCAAATACTTTAGACAGATCTAGCTTTATCACTAAATTAGAACCACTAGTTGTAATTGCTATTTCTCTCATCATTTCAGACTCTAGTCTTATATTTTTAATCATTACCCTATTTTTAACCAAGCCCATTAATTCCTGAGATATTATTTCTGGCAAGACACAGCTTAGTCTTCCTTGTAGGATTTTTGCCAAAATTTTTGTAGGCAACATTACATAAGCTAATCGGTCAAAAATCTTTACATATTTGTGGGGATTCTGTTTTTGGAATCAGTACGATGAATAAATTTGCCCATGTCTTGGAATATCCGCTACAGGAAAACACTTGAGATTGCAAGCACAAGGTCCTTTTTAACTATGTGCCAGTATACCTGAAAAAAATGATTATTCCAGTCGTCTGGCCCTACTACTCTATCTTTGTCTAGACTAAAAATAGCATTTCTAACCTCCTCCTCCTCCGGCATCATCTTTATTAATGATTATGTTCTTTTGTGACTTTTATTTTAATTACTTTTTTTAGTGAATCTACTCCATGACCTAACTTGCCCACATAATTGATTTTTAAAAAATCATCAAGAAGAATTTTTTTTTCCTTATCATTCTCTACCCAAACTCCCTCACCATTCTTAATTCCATTAATCTTGTTCTTTTGGGCTTTGAATTTACTCATATTGTGAAAAAATTTAGTATTTTTAACACTATCTTTGAGCTATTTAATCTTTGCTCGCTGCTTCCAAAAATTTCTTCCATGTACAATCTAAGTCTCGATTGTCCCTTAGCCTTGCTTAGTTTAAGCCTAATTTCCTCATTCTGAGTATTATCGTATATTAATTCCAATATCGCCACTTCCTCCTTTACCTGCTTTATTTTTTGATGTAAATTTCCAAAATCATTTCTATTCCATATTACCAGATGGTTTTTTAACCTACGTAGCTTAAATGTTAGAACTTACATAGGTCTACCTAAGCCTGGCTCTGTCCATGTCTCTCTGACCACTTTCTCAAAGTCTAAATGCTTTGCCCACATATTCTGAAATTTAAAACTCCCTACTACCTGATATTTTTTATGAATAGTTATGAGCAATGAGCTGTGATCCCAACATGTTATGTTTAAATGCCTCATCCCTGTAATCCCTTGTGAGGAAACTAACTTATCATTACACACAACCCTATCTAGCCTTGCTCAGATTGCTCCTATTTTCTACCAGTTATTACACCAAGTGTAGCTCGAGCCTGTAAAATCCACTTCTATCAAACTTGCTCTAGCTATTATCTCATTAAAGTGTGACAACCACTATATCTAGAATTCTTCCTCCTCTTTTTCTTGTGCACTTCTTATAACATTAAAGTCTCCAGCAGGGTAGCTCTAAGGGTAGGAATGTCTTGTACTATCATGTAAAAGGGGTGATAAGAGGGGCAGCATATTGAGATTCCAGCAGAGCAGCTCTAAGGCCTTTAAGGAGGCATATGAAGAAACCTTACTGGACTGTAGTGATAAGGGTGGAAATAAGGGCTCGGTTGATGACCTACTGTGAAGCTGTTTTGCATTTGATATCTATGGAATATTGGTTAACTCAGCGATGGAATATGGTTTTTATTACCAATGAAAATTGCGTATTGGAACCTTAGAGGGTTTAATTGCCCTCTTAAGCACAAGGAGGTGCTCAGACTGTATCAGTCACACTCTATCGACATATTTGCCATAGTTGAAGCTAAGCTCACTTGCAATAAGCTAGCATGGCTCATGCGAATGAAATTTAAAAGGCTTAAAGTATTGGATAACTTCGCTAGTTATAGATATGGTAGAATCATGGTCTTATGGGAGCCTCAATCTTCTGAGATTAATGCTCTTTCATGCACATCACAGCACATCACACTTCATGTAGTGGACAAAGAAAAAGACATTGCCTTTAGACTTTCAATAGTCTATGGACTACATTCAGTAGTTGCTAGAAGGAGCTTATGAAAAGACCTATCTAATGAAGGAGTATATACATCTCCTTGGGCTATCATAGGGGACCTCAATACTCCTCTATCCGGGCTCGACCGAGTAGGAGGCAGAATCGTCTCTAACTATGAATGTCGCGATGCTCTAGATTGTTTTTCTCACTTAGGCATGGAAGACCTCCCCTCTTCTGGAACCTACTTCACCTGGACGAACGGAAGAGTCTCCAGCAAGCTTGATAGAGCTATGGCGAACAATGAATGGACTAACCTACAACTCGATAGTCACGTCAAATTTCTGGTTCCTGGAGTCTACTCAGATCATTGCTGATACTCATGTCCACAGAGCATACAAACAAAGGGAGGCTCATCCCTTTTAAATTCTGCAATATGTGGATATCACACCCGGACTTCATTCCCTTGCTGCAAAATGCATTGAAAGTCAAGGTAACTGGCTCGCCTATGTTTCAGATAGCTACGAAAATAAAATCCTTGAAAGATCCTTTTAAAAAATTAAATGATAAGCACTTCAGCCACATAAGCATGAGAGTCACTCGGGTTAAGAGAGGCTCTAAAGGCTGTCCAGGAAGAAATGTTTCTGCACCCTCGGCCTGTTCTAAAAATGATGTAGATTCAACAGAAAATTTGTCTAAGGAAATTGGAAGAGTGTGAGCTCTCCTTCCTTAGACAAAAGACCAAGATAAATTACCTCAAAGGGAGTGATAGATGCACCAGATTTTTCTATGCATTAACCAACTCTAAGCTTCAGAAAAATAAAATTGTAACAATCGTTAAGGATAACGGATGTTATACAACGTCAAAGAGCGATATTGTGGACACATTCGTGTCCTATTTTAAAGACCTTCTAGGCAAATCAATGGCCAGAAATCCTATTGAAGTAGGCATCATGGATAAAGGGCCGAGGCATAGAGAGGAAGATCATAGTCTTCTTAACCTTTCCTTTTCCACCGATGAAATCAAGAATGCAGTCTTCTCAATGGGCAGCTCAAAATCACCTGGGCCGGATGGCTTCACGGCTGAATTTTTTAGAGCTTCATGAAAATACATTGGTGATGATATTACCAATGTGGTAAAGAGATTCTTTGTATCCAAGAAGATGTTGAGACAAATCAATCATGCATATATCTCTTTGATTCCGAAAACATCACACGCTTCATCCGTTAAGGATTATCGTCCGATATCGTGCTGTAACGTTATTTATAAAATTATTTCAAAGCTCATTGCATCATGCTTAAAACAGGATAATGGACCTTATTATCAGCCCGGTGCAGGGAGCATTCATTAAAGGGCACCTCATTTCCGACAATTTTCTTCTTGCCCAAGGGTTGATAAGAAGATACTCTCGAAAGAGAATCTCTCCGAGATGTTTCTTCAAAATCGATATTCAAAAGGCATTTGATACGGTGGAATGGAGTTTCTTTTTGGAGGTTCTAACTAGTTTATCGAAATTATTCATGAATGCATTAGTACCACCTCCTCAGTGGCAATAAATGGCCAACTTCATGGTTTTTTTAAAGGCAAGCGTAGCCTAAGGCAAGGAGACCCAATCTCCCCCTATCTCTTCGTCATATGTATGGAATATCTATCTAGAAAATTTGCATCATTAGATCGATTCCCTTACCACCCCAGATGCGCTTCCCTCAAGATAACTCACCTTATGTATGCTGATGATCTAATTGTATTCTCAAAAGGGGATATTGTTTCAACATCTAGAATTTTAAAAACGCTTCATGCATTTTCTGGGACATCTGGGCTGAACGTTACCTCCTCCAAATCGAATATCTTCTTTGGAGGAGTAAATGCAAATGCTAAAAGCAAGATTGTGGAAGCATCGGGTTATACGGAGGGTACATTACCTTTCGTTTTCCTTGGCGTACCGCTCTCATCTAGCCGCCTTATATCCTCTCAATTTCGGTCCTCATTGCTAAAATTACTTCAGCTATTCATCAGTGGGCTGGAAAATTGTTATCTATAGCCGGTAGATTAGAATTGATTCGCACTGTTGTGCAAGGAATCGAGGGCTATTGGTTCTCGGTTTTCCTTCTACCCTCCTATGTCATACACGCCATTGAAGGAGCATGTCGTAGATTTCTTTGGGGCGCACACGCCTAAGGTAGATATAGACCTAAAGTCGCTTGGGAAAAGGTATGCCTACCCATGCAGCTTGGAGGCCTTGGATTGCTCAATCTCTACTTGGAATAAAGCCTTTTTTATTAAAATGTTGTGGCGAATAAACAAAAAGGAAGACACCCTTTGGATCAAATGGATCCATCATATTTACTAAATTCTTCAAATATTTGGGAGCTGCAATGCGCTAAAGGAGATCCCCCATTCTAGAAGAATTTAATCTCTATTAGAGATACTTTTCTACATAAGGCTGGCTCACTGGATGCTGCGGAATCCATTTTGAACGGGTGGGGTGAAAGAAGGCAAAATTGTATATAGAGCATATCACTTTCTTGCTGGTTCCGATTCCATAAAAAGAAGATCTTGGGCAAATTCTATATGGATAAAGAATCGTATTCCTAAACATGCAGTCAATTTATGGATTGCTAAGCAGGGCAGAATTTGGACAAAGGATAACTTATTCACGGCCCCAAGCAACTCCAATTGTGAATTCTGCAACCTGGCAGAATCCTTTAACCATCTCTTTTTTAATTGTGGTTTCTCTAGGTTTATATAGGAGGAAATCCAAGATTGGGCCAAGATAAAAGGTGAAATATTCACTATTCAAATGGGAATCAAAGCCTTGAGAAAGCTGTATAAAGCAGATTCAGTCGAAAATAGCCTTAGAAAAGCTTCCTTTACGGCGGTGGTATACCATATCTGGATGGAGAGAAATAGGCGATTTCACGAAGCCAAAGCTATGAGTGCGGATTATATTGTTAGGAAGATCAAAACTGAGATGTATATTACTTTTCATAAGGAACACAAGTTGTTGCCTATGCATAGAATATAAAGAATTTTTGATAGTGTAATTTTATTTATCACAAAAAAAGTCTCCTTTGATGATCCATGGAGTGTTCTTATTTGCTATATACTCCATCTCCCTCCATAGTTCTAATCTATCTTTTTTTGAATTTTTAGCATAGACAACTTAGATTATACTCTCAGTATCTTTGTTTGTTTAAAATAAACTACTGTTAGTGTCCTTTAATATTATAATATCTAGATTATTGTGTCACATAATCTAGAGTTTACTATTTACATTAGAATGCCAGTTATTAAACCCTAAAATTTTACTATATTTAACTATTGATCCTACTAAAATAGGTTTGCTATTATTACTAGTGTAATTTTAATGTTTTAATTAATTCTTTCAACCTATTTGTCGAGGGGTTATTTTCCACCACCTTATCCAATAGAGATAACTATCTATTAAATCCTATTTTTGCTTAAGCTCTTTTTGCACATTTAGACTCTTATGTTTTATTTAAATGTCGCCTCCTATTCTTGAAGGCTAGATATATTAGGAGTTACTTGCATTATCTCCCTAGATTTTAGTTGCTGCCCAAGAAGCATTCCATTTGTTTTAGGCTCCATTGCTTGTTCTCTAGTTATCTTTTCCCATCATCTTCATAAATTTCTAAATCATCCTTCCCCTTTTCAGCTCCCACCTCCTCATTTACCTCTTCTCTACCTAAAGGAAAACAACTGAAGATATCAAAGTATTTCTCTGAAAGTCCAGTAGGTCCTCCACTATCCAGTTTATAATCCTCCATTCTCTCCCTCGGGACTCTCCTAGTATTAACCCTTTTTTCCCCTCTTTCTTTGCCCTATCACCTTTTCCAGCCTTCCTCCTTCTCTCCCTCGTCACCATTCATATTCACTCTCTATTTTTACACTAGCTACAGTCTTATCTCTAGAACTTCCCCTCATCCCTTTTATGCTGCATAACTACCCCTCTTCCACCCTCTTACCTCCCCTTTCTCTTCCCTTAAACCTACCTTTAATGGCTCTTCCCCTCAATTATCCACTATGACTTCCTTTCAAAACCCTATTCCCTCCTTACCCATTGTTCTTCCATCCTCCTTGTTCCCTTCTGCCCCTGTGCCTCACCCTTCTCCCCCAGCCCCAACCTGCAATCCCCCATATTGTGCCCTAACCATTTGCAACTCAGGAAGTAAAAATGGCAAATTCTATGGCATTACAGATTGCCAGAACCCTTCGTTATGTTCTCCATCTTCACTACCAATCCAGATACGAGCAGGGGATTAAGTAAATTACACTCAACACAAACCCGGCATTGTTTGGCATAGTGATGGAAGCTTTCACTCATCCCGTAGCAATGCTTTTCGCAAACACGAAGCGATAGCATACAGAGAATGTTTATTATAGAGGTTTAGAGGAAGGTTTGAAGAGAGCCCAAACTGGGGCTAGCGGGGCTTCCTAATGTGAGTTAAAGTTTTTCATCCACTTCAATGCACAAAGGATATCAATTGACATTCCATAGCCCTCTTAACCATTCGATGAAAGTCTTCCTCCAAACAACAACTATAGGAAGACATGTTTAGTATCGTAGTCGGAAAATTTAACCTTACTTTGAGCTTCAGTGAGGTGACAAATGTTTGTATGTCATGCGTGCGAGGTTTGCAATGGAAGAACTTCCCTAAATGTGTATTTGAAGCTCTGTAAGTCTCGTAACTCTTCGAAGGGAAGAGAACCATGGGATTTCCTTCCTTCTATCTGAAAATGGTGAGAGATGGGCTCAATAAAATTGAGGCAAATGACTCTTATTGATAAGAGTGACTTTGCTCCATTTTGTGCATGAATTAGCTTGTTTGAAAAAGAAATGGAGATTTCACTCTCTTTGAAAACAAGATTTTCTATCTCTAAGTTGAGAGCTTGAAGAGAGAGGAAGCTCTCTATTTCTCCTTGTTTTTCAAATTTATTATTTATGCTTTTGTTTATTCTTTATATATCTTAATTTATTATTCATATTATTCTTCTTGGTCTTATTTTCTTATTCTTTTATTCTTTTTATTCTTCTTATTAATTTATTCTTGATATTCTTATTATTCTTTCTTATTTTCTTATTCTTTTATTCTTTTATGCTTCTTAAACTATTATTCTTTTTATTCTTCATGTTCTTATTTTTCTTTTGAATCATCTTTATATTCATATTTCTTATTCTTATGATTATTCTTTATCTTTTTATTCTTCTAATTCTTCTTTTCTTCTATTGTTATTATTCTTGTTATTCGTCATATTCTTCTTATCTTTTTAATCTAGGTATTGTTCTGATTCTTCTTATTCTTCTTATTCTTTTTATCTTCTTACTCTTCGTATTGTTTTATTCTTCTTATTTTTTCATTCTTATAATTATATTAATCTTTAATCTTCAAATTATTTGTATTCTTTTTATTCTTATTATTCTTACTATTCTACTATTCTTCTTAATCTTTTTATTATTATATGCTTCTGATTCTTCTTTTTCTTTTTTTTTCTTTTTCTTTTTTTTTCTTTTTCTTCTTTTCTTATTTTCTTTTTTTCATTTTATTTTTATATATTCTAATTATTATTTTTCTTTTAATTCCTCTTATTCTTCTTATTCTCTTATACTCTTCTTCTTATTCTTCTTATACTTCTTATTCTTGTTATTCTTCTTATTCTTCTATTCTTATATTCTATATTATTTTTTATTCTTATTCTATTAATCTTCTAAATTTTTTTATTCTTCTTATTCTCTATTATACTTATTCTACTTATCTACTTATTTTATTATTCTTTTATTCTTTTATTTACTTATTATTCTTATTATTCTTATTCTTTATTCTTCATATTCTTATATCTTCTTGACTTCATATACTTCTTATTCTTAGTATCTTAGTATTATCATATTTCTTCTTATTCTTCTTATTCTTATTAGTCTTCTCATTATTCTTATTCTTCTTAATCTTTTTAGTCTTTTATGTTCTTATTATTCTTATCCTTTTTTCTTAGTTTTTTATTCTTCTTCTTCATCTTATTATTATTTTTCATATTTTTTAATTCTTCTTTCTTTTTATTCTATTTATTCTTCTTATATCTTATTTTTTATTTTTATTCTTATTTTCTATTCTTATTCTTATTATTCTTATTATTCTTACTATTTTATATTCTTATTATTTTTATTCTTATTATACTTATTATATTCTATTTTCATATTATTCTTATTCTTGTATTCTGCTAATTCTTTTTTTTGTTATTCTTCTTATTATGCTTTTGTTTTTATTCTTTATATAGTTTTTATTCTTCTTATTTCTTGTTCTTCTTGTTCTCTTGTCTTAGATTCTTCTTATTCTTTATTTTTATTATTCTTTTATTATTATTCTTTCTTTCTATTATATTGTTATTCTTGTTATCTTATTATTCTTTCTTATTTTTTATGCGTCTATACTTCTTATTCTCTTACTATTCTTTATATTTTTTAATTATCATATTTTATTTTTTTTCTTATTTTTATTCTTCTTTTTTCTTATTATTGTATTCTTCTCATTCTTCTTCACAATCTTCTTTTTCTTTTGAATCTTTTTTTCTATTCTTTTTAGTCTTATTATTTTTCTTATTCTTTTTTTTCTTCTTATTCTTTTTTCTTTATTCTTTTTTATTCTTTTATTCTCTATTTTTTTTATTCTTCTATTGTTCTTATTCTTCTTTTTTCTTTTAAGTTACATTATTATTATTTTTCTTATTCTTCTTATTCTTCGGATTAATCTATCTCTTATTTTTTTTATTCTTGTAATTCTTCTGATTCTTCTTATTCTTATTAATATACTATTATTCTTTTTCTTCTAATTCTTTTTATTCTAATTTTTTTCTTCTATTTTATTATTTTTATTTTTCTATTTTTCTTTTTTTCTTCTTTTTTCATCTTTTCTTCTTATTCTTCCTTTTTCTTATTTATTCTTTTTATTCTTTTTCTTCTTTTTTTTTTTTTTTCTTTTTATTCTTTTTCTTCTTTTTCTTTTACTTTTTTTTTTCTTTTTTTTCTTTTTTTTTTCTTTTTTTATTTTTCTTCCTTTTATTCTTTCTTCTTTTTGTTTTTTTATTTTATCTTTTAATTTTTTTCTTCTTTAATTCTTTTTTATTCTTTTTCTTTTCTTCATTTTTTTATTTCTCTTTTTTCTTTTTTCTTCGTTTCTTCTTTTTCTCTTTTCTTTTTTTCTTTTTCTTTCTTTCTTTTCTTGTTTTCTTTTTCTTCTTTTTCTTTTTCTTTTTTTTCTTCTTTTTCTTGTTTTTTCTTTTTACTTTTTATTCTTTTCTTCTTTATTCTTTTTATTCTTTTATTCTTTTTCTTCTTTTTTTCTTTTCTTTTTCTTCTTTTTTCTTTTTTCTTCTTTTTCTTCTTTTCTTCATTTTCTTCCTTTCTTTATTTTCTTCTTTTTTTTCATTTATTCGTTTTCTTCATTATCTTTTTCTTAATTTACTTTTTTTTCCGTTTTCTTCTTTTGTTCGTTTTCTTCATTTTCTTTGTTTTCTTCGTTTCTTCTTTTTCTTCTTTTCTTCGTTTTATTCATTTTTTCGTTTCCTTCTTTTTCTTCTTTTTCTTTTTCTTCATTTTCTTCCTTTTCTTCATTTTCTTCCTTTTCTTCATTTTCTTCATTTTCTTCCTTTTCTTCCTTTTCTTTTCTTTTTCTTCTTTTTGTTTTTTTTTTTTTTTATTCTTCTAATTCTTCTTAATCTTTTTAATATTCTTATTCTGCTTATTATTTGATTCTTATTTATCTTCTTATTCTTCTTTTTCTTCTTTTTATTCTTTTTCATCTTTTATTCTTTTTTGTTTTATTTTTATTATTCTTCTAATTCTTCTTTTACTTCTAATTTCTCTTATTCTTCTTATTTTTCTTATCATGTTATTCTTTTTTCTATTTCTTCTATTCTTCTCATTCTTATTCTACTAATTCTTCTAATTCTTCTAAATTCTCTATTCTTCTAATTCTTTTTTATTTTTTTTATTTTCTTATTCTTTTATTCTATATTCTTCTTATTCATCTTATTCTTTTATCTTTTTTATTCTTTTTTTAAAAGTTTGTTTTCTTAATTATAAAAGCTCTCTTTTGGCTGAAGAATACCATTGTTACAAGCTAGAGAACTATCATTTCCCCTTTACACCCTTGATAAAATAAAAACAACTAAACAATAAAGCTTTACCGTCCAAGATATAATTGAAATATAACATCTTTGTTTTTCCTTTAATCTAATTTTGTCTTTAATCTCATTTTCATGATGTATAGCATGCTTTTCTTTTTCCATTTCTTCTCTCCCCATTAATCATGCATACTTTCTTCTTTTCCCATCTACAGTCGCCTTACTTCTGCCAACACATCTTCTGCCTCTTTAGGTAAAATTTTGGCTGCCTTTTTGCTATTTTATCCAATTCCAGCATAGCTTGGTTTTCCCTAAGCTTTAACATGATGCATACTTGCTTCTTATTGCTTCTTATTCTTATTATTTCTTATACTTCTTATTTCTTCTTATTCTTATTCTTCTTCTTATTCTTTGTATTATTCATATTCTTTTTATTCTCTTATTCTTCTATTTTCTTTTTGATTCTTCTATTTCTTAATATTCTTCTTATCTTCTAATTCTTCTAATTCTTCTTAATATTCTTTTTCTTTTTTATTCTTCTTATTTTCTTTTTCTTTTTTTTCTTCTAATTATTTTTATTCAACTTATTCTTCTAATTCTTCTTATTCTTTTCATCTTATTCTGCTTATTCTTTTTATTTTTCTTATTCTTATTATTATTCTTGATTTCCTTATTATTCTTATTATTGTTATTCTTTTTATTCTTTTATTCTTTTATTCTTGTTACTCTTCTTTTTATTCTTATACTTTTTATTTTTTATTCCTATTCCTCTATTCTTCATATTCTTTTTAATCTTCCAATTCTTCTTATTCTTCTTATTATTCTTTTTCTTTTATTCTTTTATCTTCTTATT
Organism: Sapria himalayana; assembly: GCA_029783825.1. Classification (NCBI taxonomy): domain Eukaryota; kingdom Viridiplantae; phylum Streptophyta; class Magnoliopsida; order Malpighiales; family Rafflesiaceae; genus Sapria; species Sapria himalayana. The sequence continues at coordinate 23,242 of JAREIK010018649.1, forward strand.
CATCTTATTCATCTTTTTCTTCTTATTCTCTTATTCTTCTATTTATTATTATTCTCTTATTCTTCTAATTCTTATTATTCATCTTATTCTTCTATTCTTCTTATTTTTCTTTTCTTCTTATTCTTCTTAATTTTATTATTATTTTTGATTTCCTTTTATTTTTATTGTATATTCTTTATTCTTCTTATTCTTATTATTCTTATTATTCTTTCTTATTCTTATTACTCTTCTAATTCTTGTTATACTTCTTATTTTATTATTCTTCTTATTACCATTCTTCATATTCTTCTAATTCTCATATTCTTCTTAATCTTTCTTTTCTTCTTATTCTTCTTATTCTTATTATTCTTCTTATTATTCTTCTTATTATTCTTTTTCTTCTTATTCTTTTTCTTCTTATTCTTATTATTTTTCTTATTCTTTTTTTTCTTTTTTTTCTTCTTATTCTTCTTTTTTTTGAAGGTTTTTTTATTATTATAATAACCATCTTCTTTGGCAGAGAAATACTATTTTTTACAGACTAATACTACCCTTTACCCTCTTACACCCCTTTCTTAAAATTACAATATATAAAATAAGAATAAAGCAACTCTAGAGTTTCCTTCATTATTTAGCTCTCTATGTTGGCCTTGTCAGCAACCTTTTGTTTTTGAATCCGAACATTTTGTTAGGCCTTATTCTGATTGTACAGTCTTACTTGTGATAACCTTTATCACTAGTTACTATTTTTTCCAACTCCAATTTGTTGGTTGTTATTGTCTTCCTAGCTTCCTGTTGCTCATATTCCTACTTGTCTACCCCTTTACTCCTACTGAGATTCTTTGTTTCGAGACTCATCATTTACTATTCAAACCTAACTAACCTAACTAACCTAACTGACCCATAACAGCCACCTTTATGGACACTACACTAACCCACATTATAGACTCTTGAGCATAGCATCAAATCAATATGTATTCTACCATAAAAGGCAGAATCTATTTGACTTTTATGCAGCCTCAACAAACATTACAGACATCTTAACAGATACACATCTACTGAGAATAATATACACTCTTACACATTACAATGCACTAATCATCATAGAATCAGACTGTGTTACCATTATAGTCAACAAAGTCAGCTTAACAGACTTTACTACCCCTATTCACTCATAACAGACACCTTTTGTTATTGACTATTTGTCATCTTCAGCTCTGTGATGACACACTCACCCCCGGGCAAACAGCCCTCTATCTCCACCTACACCACTTTATCTACTTCCTTAGTTGACCTGTACCTCAACCTATAATACTGCAAAACAACAAAAACACAAGCAAACAAAACATGTCCTCTATATCCGGCTTAGCCCCTTTCCTTTCTTTATAATCACCCCTCTGGACTAGGGTGACTATGCATTTTCATTGTGAACGCTTTCTATGGTGATATTTGGCTCATTCCAACCCTTTTAAAACTGCATTTTATATTGTTCTATCACATGCACAACAACAAGAAATCCATGCCACAAACATATATAGACTACAGATCTTCCTACAGCCCCATGCCCCCTCTGATTTTTTCAGTTCGGCTTTGTACTTGCTACCCCTACAATTTGCTATTACGCCTTAAGTTGTATGGTGGTCTTCTCTTTGAGGCTTGCCCTGTCTCCTGCTATCGACAAAAAAAGATGAAAGCTATTGTCCTTGCCCCTCATTTGAACAGATTTTATGTGTTTGAGATCCCTGCTTATTCTGATTAATCCAGCCCATTTTATCATGTATCTTTGTGCTATATCCCAGCATTACTAACATGGCCAATAACCAAATATAAATTAAATTTACCTACCTTGACTTATTTAGTCCAGTATTCAACAATTGCATTAGGGAGCCTGTATCTAACTGACAGGATTATACAAAATTTTGTCATCTTACTACATATGAGAATTAGAAATTCCTTGTAGCTAGATTTTAACTTGCTATTCTTTTATATCTAGCCTTTCTTTATTCTAATATGCGGGAAAGCCAAACTGTCTAATTTGATAATGCCCTTATAACTTGCTAGAATCTTATTATTCATAAAAACTTGTTTGCCTTTTTTTATCCATTCTCTAGCTAATTTATTTGCCAGCTCGTTCACTTCCCTATATATATGTATTATATCTTTTTTTTTGAGATCTCATTAGATTGGATATGTCTTCTAGGTCCTCCTCGATCTGCACCTCTTTATTTTTTGATTTAGTAGATCTACTACTATTTTTGAATCTACTTGAATAACAATGTTTTCAAAACTCCTTTCTTCACATAGCTTTAGCCCTTGTCTAAGGTCTAGGATCTCTGCATGTAGTGCAGAGCTTGCTTTATAATTTAATGTAAATGCTAATATCAGCTTTCCCTCTGCATTTCTTATCATCCCTCCTCATCCTCCTGCTAATCTCATATCCCTATTAAAGCTTTCATCCGTAATTAATACCAATTTTCCTTCTGGAGGTTTTTCCCAGTTAATTTTAATTATTCTATCTGGCTTAACCTTCCTAGTTGTTAGCCCCCATTTATATGACACATCACTTTCTAATTTAGATAGGATATGTCTTCTAGGTCCTCCTCGATCTGCACCTCTTTATTTTTTGATTTAGTAGATCTACTACTATTTTTGAATCTACTTGAATAACAATGTTTTCAAAACTCCTTTCTTCACATAGCTTTAGCCCTTGTCTAAGGTCTAGGATCTCTGCATGTAGTGCAGAGCTTGCTTTATAATTTAATGTAAATGCTAATATCAGCTTTCCCTCTGCATTTCTTATCATCCCTTCTCATCCTCCTGCTAATCTCATATCCCTATTAAAGCTTTCATCTGTAATTAATACCAATTTTCCTTCTGGAGGTTTTTCCCAGTTAATTTTAATTATTCTATCTGGCTTAACCTTCCTAGTTGTTAGCCCCCATTTATATGACACATCACTTTCTAATTTATGATGTTTTATTTTTATAGAGTTAGCCTTTGAGATCTTTCTTGTTTCTCTCTATATCTTTTAAGATATTTATCCCACAAATTTTTTTTCCTGTCATACATGCTTTGATTCACAGCCTTCCAATTATACCAGATAACTATATGTAGAATATTATTTTTAAACCATCTCTATACATTATTTTTTGGTTTTACCCTATTCCATTTATAGATTCTATCTTTAAGTTTTATATTATCATTTTTCATGTACATAAAGTTTTTTATCGAGTCTCATACTTCCTTAGCTATATTTCCATGAGATAAAAGATGGTCTAAGGTTTCCTCATTTTCCTAACAACACTCACATCTTGAGGCAAGCCTAATGCCCTTAGCTTGAATGTTTGTGTTTGTTGGTATAATATTCAGGAGAGCCCGCCACATAAATATACACAATTTCTATCGGTTATTATTCTGCCATATCCATCTAAATAACTCATGCACTTTTTTCTTCTGTCTAACTTCATTCTTGGCTGATTTCAAAGAAAAAATTCCCTTCTTGGTTTAAGGTCCATTTCCAGCCACCCCTGGTTAGTTTAGCATGCTTTTCCATGACTTCTTTTTGCTTAAGCATTTGTATCCATACATTTGACTTCCTACTCTTTTTTATTTCTCTGCTCCTATCATTATTTATCCAGTATTTGACCTAGATGAACTCCACCCACAAACTCTCACTATCTTTAAGCCACCATCATTTCTTAGACGTCCATGCTCTTGATATTTTCTGTAGACTTCCAATATAGAGTCCTGCCACCTCCTTTTTGGTAGGCACACATCCTCCAATTTCTTCTAAGAAGAATAAGATGAATAAGAAGAATAAGAAAGGTAAGATGAATAAGAAGAAAAAAAGAATAAGAAGGAAAAGAAGAATTAAAAAAAATAACAAAAAGAATATTAAAAAGTAAAAGAAAAAAAAGAAGAAAATGAGGAATAAAAAAATTTAAAAAAATATGAAGAATAAGATGAATATGAAGAAGAAAAATAAAAAGAAGAGGAAGAATAATAATAATAAGGAGAATAATAAGAATTAGATAAATAAGAATTATATGAAGAATAAAATAAGGTTGAATAATAAAAATAAGAAGAATAGGAAGAATAAGAAGAATAAGAAAGATAAGAAGAATAAGAAGAATAAAAAGAATAAGTAGCATAAGAAGAATAAGAAAAATAAAAAGAATAAGAATAATAATTAGAACAAGAATAATAAGAAGAATGAGAAAAATATAAAGAAAAAGATGAAAAAGAATAATAATAAGAATAAGAAAATAAGAAGAATAAGAATAATAAGAACAATCAAAACAATTAGAATAATAAGAAGAATAAGAAAAATAAAACGAGCATATTGTGTATTGTTTATTTTATGTTAGTCATGGGTGTAAAAGGGGAAAAGGTTAGTTCTAGATTGTAAAAATGGTATTCCTCTGCCAAAAGAGAGGGTTTTTATTAATTAAACTAACTTTTAAAAAGAAGAAGAATGAAAAGAATATGAAAAATAAGAAGAATAAGAAGAAATAGTGGAATAAAAAGAAAAAAAGAATAAGAAAAATCAAAACAATAAGAAAAAATAAGAAGAATAAAAGAATAAGAAGAATAAAAAGAATTAGAAGAATAAAAATAATAAAAATAAGAAATAGAATAATAAGAATAAAAGAATAAAGAATAAGAAGAATACTAATAATAATAAAAAGAATAAGAAGATAAGAAGAATAAGAAAAATAAGATGAATAAAAAGTAAGAAGAATAATAAAAAAATTAGAATAAGAAGAAAAGGAAGATTAAGAAGAATATGAAGAATAAGAATAATAATGAGAAGAAGAAGAAGAAGAATAAGAAGAATAAGAAGAATAAAATAGAATCAGAAGAATTAGAAAAATATGTAGAATAATAATAATAATATGAAGAATAAAAATAATAAGAAGAATAAGAAAAATAAATAAAATAAGAAGAATAAAAAGAATAAGTAGAGTTAAGTAGAATAATAATAATAAGAAAAAGAAAAAAATAAGAAGAAGAAACAAAAGAAAAAGAAGAAGAAGAAAAAGAAGAAGAAGAAAAAGAAGAATAAGAAGATAAGAAGAATAACAATAATAATTAAAATAACAAGAATAAAATGAATAAAATGATTATAATGAATAAGAAAAATAAAAAGTATATAAAGGATAAGAATAATAAGATGATTAAAATGAAAAGGAAGAATAAGAAGAATAAAAAGAAAAAGAAAAATAAGATAAAAGAGAATAATAAGAATAATAAGAAGAAGAATAATAATAATAATAACAAGAAATTAAAGAATAAGAAGAATAAGAAGAATACAATGAATAAGAAGAATAAGATGAATAAAAAGAATAATTAGAATAAAAAGAATAAGAAGATTAAAAAGAATATGAAGAATAAGAAGAATAATGAGAATAAGAAGAATTAGTAGAATTAGAAGAATTAGAAGAATTAGAAGAATAAGAAGAATAGAAATAATAAAAAAAATCAGAAGAATTAGAAGAATACGTAGAATAATAAAAATATGAAGAATAAAAATAACAAGAAGAATAAGAATAATAAAATGAATAAAAAGAATAAAAAGAATAAGTAGAGTAAATATAATGAAAATAATAATAATAATAAAAAGAAGAAAAAGAAGAAAAAGAAGAATTAGAAGAATAAGAAGAAAAATAAGAATAAAAAAATAAAAAAAATTTGAAAAAGAGAAAAATAAAAAGTATATAAAGAATAAGAAGAATAAAATAAAAGAAGAATAAAAGAATAAAAGAATAAGAAGAATAAAAAGAATAATTATAATAAAAAGATTAAAAAGAATAGGAAGAATAAGAATAATAATGAGAAGAAGAATAAGAAGAATAAAAGAATAAGAATAATTAGAAGAATAAGAACGAATTAGAAGAATATGTAGAATAATAATTATATGAAGAATAAAAATAATAAGTAGAATAAATATAATTAAAAAAAAAGAATAAAAAGAATAAGTAGAGTGAGTAGAATAAAAATAATAATAATAATAATAAGAAAAAGAAGAATAAGAAGAAATAGAATAAGAAGAATAATAAGAATAAAAAGAATATGAAGTATAAGAAAAATAAAAAGTATATAAAGAATAAGAAGAAAAGAAGAATAAGAAGAATAAAAAGAATAAAAAGAATTAAAAGTATAAGAAGAATAAAAAGAATAAAAAGAATAATTAGAATAACAAGAATATGAATAATAAATATAATAAGAATAATAAGAAAAATATGAATAATAAGAAGAATAAAAAGAATAAAAAGAATAAGTAGAACAAGAAAAATAATAAGAAAAATAAAAATCAGAAGAATAAGAAGAATAATAAAAATAAAAAGTATAAAAAGAATATGAAAAAAAGAAGATTAAGAAGAATAAGAAGAATAAGAATAATAAGAAGAATAAGAATAATAAGAAGAATAAGAATAATAAGAATAATAAGAACAAAAAAGAAGAAAAAGAAAAATAAAAAAAATAAGATGAATAAGAAGAATAATAAAAATAACAAGATTAAGAAGAATAATAAGAATAATAAGAATAACATGAAAAAAAAGAATAAGAATTAGAAGAAGAATCAAAAGAATTAGAAGAATAAAAAGGATAATAAGAATAATAACAATAAAAAGAATAAGAAGAATATGAAGAAAAAAAAGAATAAAAAGAATAAGAAAAATAAGAAAAATATAAATATTAAAAACAATAAGATGAATAAGAAGAATAAGAAGTATAAGAATAATAATAAGAATATGAAGATTAAGAAGAATAAGAAGAATATCAAAAATAACACAGAAAAGAAAAATAAGAAGAAAAATAAGAATAAAAAAAATAAGAAGAATGTGAAGAATCAAGAGAATCGGAAGAATAATAAGTATAAATAGAATAAAATAATAAGGAAAAAGAATAATAATAATAATAAGAATAAGAAGAATAAGAAATAAGAAGATGAATAATAATAATAATAAGACTAATAAGAATAAAAATAATAAAAAGAATAAGAAGAATAATAAATATAAAAAGAATAAGAAGAATAAGAATAATAAGAGGAATAAGAAGAAATAAAAGAATAAGAAGAACAAGAAGAATAAGAAGAATAAAAAGAATAAGAAATACAAGAAAAATAATTAGAAAAAGAAAATAAAAAAATTAAGAAGAATAGGAAGATGACTTCCTATACATGATTGCCTCATTAAAATTATGGCAGCATGTAAAAATCATGAACTATTAGAGTAAGCGCATGATATTGTAGTTCAAGGCGGAAGATGACTTCCTAATGGTCTGGTTAAGAGCTTCTTGGAGTGTCACTGGCTACCCAATGCGTGTTTTCAACTGGACACTAGATTTCTCTACCTTCGAGGAGTAATCTCATGCCCCGGTATGGTTTACACAACTAGAGCTTCCACTTCATCTCTATAATAAACATGCACTTCATTCAATAACACTATGTTTGGGCAAACCATGGCTGCTGGACGAAGCCACGGCATGTATGAAAAGGCCAGGGACCGCTAGATTTTGTGTAAAAATTGACCTCAAAACTATCCCCCCGCAAAGAGTGTGGGTGGGCAGTGACCTCACCAATGGATTCTGACATGAGCTTATTCCAGAATCCATACCATATTACAACCTAAACTGCCATAAAATGGGACATGAACATGTAGATTGTATGGTAGGTTGTAAAATGAAGAATTAAAATATAGTTAATACATTTAATAAGGGAAAAATGGGGGGCAGAATATGGGTTAAGAGGGGGTTTATAGATGGAAAAACAAGAGGGAAAAAGATTGGGAAGGAGGCTGATAAGGGAGGGGAGTAGGAGGAATTAGAGGGGGGGGAAAAGTAGAAATAGAAAGGGAGGGAAGCAAGGGTAGAGATAAATATGGGGATACTGAAAAAGGTGAGGAAAGGTTAGAGAAGTTTAGGAAGGGAGAGGAAAATAGAGCTGCACCAGAAGAAGATCAAGAGAGAATTGAAAAGAAGTCTAGGGGAGAGAAGGACATAGAAAAAAGAAGGATGAAAAAGATTAAAAAATTGTTAGAGGAGGTGAAAAGGGAGTAGAAATGCTAGAGGGAGAGGGGAGGAGAAGAGATGTAAGGGCTAGAGGAAAGAAAAGGGTAGGGATAAAAGAGATGGAAGCAAAAAAAAAATATAGAGTTGCTTAATTGGGCCGAGGATGATGTTGGGTAATTGTACTTCCACGGTAGTGAGATTAAGAAACAGAAACAACAGAAACACAGAAAACAAGCAATATATATCTCAATCCAGCAAGCATCCATGACAGAATCAAAAAAATGAGAAATCAACACCGAGAATAACGTGGTTCGCTAGTCGCTTAGTTATAGATTAAAACCAAAATAGAAACATCTTAAAGTATGCAGCACACAGAGTAGTCACAAAAAATCACGTAGAGAGAAGAGAGAGATGATGAACAGTTCCACGGGTCAAAAACAGCCACTCGAAAAATAAAATTACAAATCATTTTATATTAAAAAAAATATTTCATTTCATTTAACCGCAGCAGGTCGGATCATGGAACCGGTCAGCGGGACCTCCATTATTGTGCTACTACTGCATCCCCGGCCTTTTAATATTTTCTTTCATGCACTTACATGAAAATATTAAAACAGAAAAACATTTTGTTATAGAAACAGATTATTAAATAAAAAACAAATTACATATACAGCAGATGATCTTTTATCAGAAGATGATTTGGAGGCCAAAAGTTGGTCATTACTAGCATGAAAAAGGAGGAGAATATGTTGGACATGTATGCAATACATTATGATCTAACCAAAATGAACATAATTACAGAATAATAATCACAAAGCAGGGAATATGCATTTGAAGAAATAAGGAGGCTCGAAAAAAGCATGGAAAAAATGAATTTCTCAAAAAAAGTAGATCAAGCTCCACCGGGTTCAAACAAATCTCTAGGAACTAGAAAAAATATTTTAAAATGAAATATGACTCTAAATACACCATGAGGGCTCAAGTGAGAGGCACCTAGATATGATTAATAGCCTTTATTGGAATTTAAAAGGGGTAGCGAACACCCCCAAAATAAATAGAATTAAAAATCTTATTATAATATATAGGTTAAAAATTATTATTCTAGCTGAACCAATGACTAACAAAAATCAAATAGATATATACAAGTCAAGGATAAGTCTAGATAAGGAATTTTCGAATTTGAATAGTAAAATATGGGTAATGTGATAAAATTTAATAGATATTGAAATTTTCTTAGAAACTGAGCAGATTGTTAGCTTTAAAATAGGAAATTGATCGGAGTATATTTATTCAGCGGTAAATGCTAGTAATAGGAAGGAAGAAAGGAATAAAGATAATAGCCACAAAAAAATCTTCATGGATTATTGGTGGAGACTTCAATGTAGTAAAAAATATGAACGAGAAAAGAGTAGGAAATCCTGCTGACCCAATAGCTATAGCTCACTTTAATGAGGCTATAGCTAATGCTAATTTATTGGAAGTGGATTTCTTAGGCTCAAACTACACCTGGTATAACAACTGGAAGAGAAGGGGGACAATATGGTCGAGGCTCGATAGGGTCCTTACTAACTTACTATGGTTAGATAAGCTAGGTGGAATAAAGATTAAACACCTAGATAGAACTTGTTCAGATCATAATCCACTCTTAGTATTGCTGGATAATAAAGAGAATTGACATATTGGTTTTAAATTTTAGAATATGCGGGGAATGCATAAAGAATTTGATAATATAATAAAGGAGACATGAGAAAAATAGGACTCGAGTAATCCCATGTAGATACTGGCAAAAAAATTGAGAAACTTAAGATTGACCCTAAGCAATTGGAATAAAGAGGTTTTTGGAAATGTTACAAAAAAGATACAAGAAACTGAGCAGAAAATTGCGACCCTAGAAATAGAACAAGAAGAGAGACAATATGATACATTGAGAAAAGAAGTAAATAAAGCTAAAGTGGAATTAAGACTTCTAATGCATATGGGAAAAGACTTTTGGTAGCAGAGAGAAAAAGTCAAGTGACTAAAGGATGGAAATAAAAATACGAAGTTTTTTAATGCTACGGTAAAAATTAAAAATCAAAAGCATAGAATAAAAGGATTAAAAAAAGCTAGTGGAGAATGGATAGAAAAGGAGGAGGAAATAAAAAATGAATTAGGAAATTTTTTAAAAAAATACTTGTGGGCCAAGTACAGGAAGAATGAATACATTAATGCAAAATATTGAAAAATGAGTTACTGAAGAAGACAATAAGATGCTAGAGGAAATCCCAAAAGAGGAAGAGGTGAAAGGGGCTGTATTTAGTATGAATAAGAATAGTGCAACATGGCCAACTGGTTGGAATGATAGTTTTTTCCAAAGAAGCTGGCCAATAATTAAAAAAAGGTGGTTGCAGCAATTTCATAGATTTTCACAGGTGCTGATATTACAAAAGCATGGGCGAATTCCTTTATAGTACTAATTACTAAAAAAGCAAACCCACAGAAAGGGAAAGACTTTAGGCCAATCAGTCTATGTAATACCATTGATAAGATTTTAGCCAAAGTTCTTAAGAAAAGGCTGAGACGGATCCTTCCTTCGATCATATCGGCTGAGCAAGCAGACTTTGTAAAAAATAGGTTGATGATGGAAAATATAAATTTAGCTTCAGGATTAATAAGGGAGATAAGGGCAAAATTAAGAGGACAACCACCATTTTAAAGGTAGATATATCAAAGGCTTCTGATAGAGTAGAATTGAATGTTCTATGTTATATAATGAGAAAAATGGGATTCTCAGAATTCTGGATAGATATAATATATAGATCTATTGCTAACACATGGGTTAGAATTCTAATAAATGGGTAGTATGATGAATAATTTAAATCTTCAAGAGGGTTGAGGCAAAGAGACCCTCTCTCTCCTTCACTATTTAATATATATCTAGAGTTATTAATAGTAAATTTGAAGGAGGGAGTGAAAGTTGGCAATATTCTTGCATACAAGTAGCCTAGATACACTCCTACAGTAAGCTGCTTGGCATATGTGGATGATATTATCATATTTACAAATGCCAGCAGTACTTCTATAAAAAAATTAATGAGGCTGTTGCAAACACTGGAAGAGGAATCAGGGGAAATGCTGAATAAGGAAAAATGTAAATTTTTTTAGTAGCAAAAAAGGCAGAAACTTTAGCTTAAAGAATTGCAAAAATTATAGGGTTTGCACAAAAGAAAAGCCGATTAATGTATCAGGTTGCCCCATATATGAGGGAAGAGTGAAGGAGGAATATCTTTCCTTCATTTTAAAGAAGATGAGAAAAAAGTTGCCTAGTGGGAAAGAGGTCATGCTAATTATGGCAGAAAGAATTTCACTAATTACACACGCATTACAAGGTTCGCTGGCACACATTTTGATGTCTGTTCTACCGCCAAAAAGGATTATAAGAAAATTAGAAAGAGAAATGGCAAATTTCTTATGGGGGAAAAAAGATAGAAAAAATAAATTACATAGGAAAAAATGGGGGGACTTCTGTTATCCGAAGGAGGTGGCAGGTATAGGCCTTACTAGCCTAAATGATATGGCAAAAGCCCGGGCATGTAAGAACTGGTTGAGACTTAAAGAGAATGGAAGTATTTGGGCGACATATATAAAGGCTAGGTATGTTTAGGGACAATGCATTTAAAGAATCAAAGAAAGCATCAAAAAGCTGTATATTGATGCGTAGTCAACGAAACATTGTAGAAAAACATGCAATTCGAACCAACAGTGGGTGGAAATGGACCTTAAATGAGTAGGGCAATTTTTCACTAAAAAATGTCAAATTATTAGTGAGTAAGTGAAAAACAACACATGAGCTATTTAGAGGAGTATGGACAAAGGAGATACCATAAAAAATAAATATGTTTTTATGGAAACTACTTTCGAATATAATTCCGGTAGATGTCAATATTCAAAAGAATGGTATAAATTTAGCATATAGATGTGAATGTTGTAAGCAAGAGAGAGAAAGCATGATTCATTTATTTTCAACAAAAAAATAGCTACAGAATTATGGGAAAATTAGAATTAGAAGAAGATATAGAGAGTTGGACAGGAAGCTTAAGAGATGGGATGAAGAACTAGTTACAAAAACATACAAAGAACAAAATCTTAATATGACTAAAAGATTATATTTCGCATATAGCCAATGTATGGTTCCTATGGAAAGCTAGGACTAGGAGCAGATATAAAAATGATGAAATGATGGTTGATTATATATTAGCAGAGATTAAAAGAGAATATTCATTTATCTCAGCCCGTAACTCGATAAAAATAAGAAGCAAAGGATTAGACGAAATAGGAAAAAAGCATGGGGTCTTAATATAATTGTAGATAAAATGCCAAGTATAAAGATCACGAGCTAGAACAAGCCTCCGCAAGGGATTCTAGCTCTTAACACGGATGGAAGTTTTAAAAGGGAAATGGGAATAGTAGGCAGAAGAGGAATAATAAGAAATGAAGAGGACATACTGATAAACTCTTTTACAATGAGGAGTCTAGCCTCCTCGACACTACACTAGGAGATTATGGCATTGCACAATTGTTTAAAAATTTGTAAGGATAATAACTTCTCAAATATTCAAGTATAGGTAGACTCAAAATTATTGGTTGAGCTAGTAAGAGATTATATAGAATTTTGGAGGTTTGAGAAAGATATTATTAATATTAAGAAATTATTAACATAATTAAAAGGTGAAATAATACACATATATAGAGAGGCAAATGCATTGGGAGATAAATTAGCAGAAGAAGGCATGAAGAAATGGACACAAGAATTTGATGGTAGAAGTATCCTAGAAAAGGTTAAAAGCTTAATCGAATTAGATAAGAAAAGTTTTCTGTATATTATAATTCAGAAGCTAAAAGAGTAACAAAACAAAACTAGAAGGAGGTTTGTTGATATAAAAAAGAAATTTAAAAAAAGAATATTAAAAAGAATATATTAATAACTCTCTGTTGTAGTTTTATGTAGTCATATGTTTTTTGTAAAAGTGTAGATGAAGGCTAAGGAATGATTAAAGCTCCCTGGTCTTGATGGGAGAGTAATTAATGAAAAGCATGTTTTCTGCTTAATCTAGTTTTGGATTATTTGCCTTGTGGTTTTTCTTTTGGCTCAATGTTCTTTAGTTGAAGTGGAGACTGGATAGAGTAGGCATGTATATAAAAGAACAGAAGGGGGTAAGCTGTTTCAGGGAAGGATTAATGAAGCTTGGAGGGTCGCTTGTACCTTTTCTATTTTATTGCTTGCCATTTTCTGGTTTTGTAGGACATTGCTGATTTTGCTCCTTTTAGTGTGTCAATAAATTTGTTATTAAATTTTGAAGTCAAATAGTTGGAGGTTTTTAGTCTTTAGAAGTCGGTTAAGATGTATTTAATGTGTGGTTATAGTAAGAGTTTGTAATGTATGAATAGTATGAATAATGTGTGGTTATGGAAAAGCTACTATGCAGAAGCACAAAGCGGCTAGTTAAACAGGCAGAACACAAGAAGATAAAAGCTGACATAAAGCTATTATGAACATAAAGATGGAGAGCACAAAGTAGATGACGTTTTGAACAATGAGATAAAAGCCCTTATCACAATATGGGAGCAGGAAATGCTGCAATATAGGATAGCCCGAGACACAAATCATACTGGTCTTAATAACTAGTACAATAAAGAAGGGTAAAGATAGAATGTTATTTTATTTTATTTTTTTTGTTTTGAAATTTACATGGTGAATCGGGAAAGGGTTGTAAGGGGATTTAAAGGGTAGTCTAGGATGGGTATATGTTGTAAAGGGATAAAGGGGAGAATTTTAGCATGTAAGAAATGGTATTCCTACGCCAAAAGAGATGGTATATATATATAATAAAATAACCTAAAAAAAGAACAATAAGAAAAATAAAAAAAAATAAGAAGAATAAGAGTAATAATAAAAATAAAAAGATTAAAAAGAATAATAAGAATAACAAGAAAAACATGAAAAAGGAAGAATATGAATTATAAGAAGAATAAGAAGAATAAGAAGAATAAGAAGGATATTAAGAATAATAAGAATATAAAGAATAAGAAAAATAAAAAGAAAATGAAGAATAAGAAGAATAAAAAGAATAAATATATGAAGAAGAATAAGAAGAATAAAAAGAATAAAAAAAATAAAAAGAATAAAAAGAATAAATATAAGAAGAAGAATAAGAAGAATAAATATAAGAATAAGAAGAAGAATAATAATAATAATAATAATAATAATATAATAATAAAAGAAGAATAAGAAGAATAAGAAGAATAAGAAGAAAAAGGAGAATAAGAAGAATAAGAAGAATAAGAAGAATAAGAAGAATAAGAAGAATAAGAAGAATAAGAAGAATAATAAGAATAAGAAGAAAAAGAAGAATAAGAAGAAAAAGAAGAAAAAAAAAGAAAATGAAGAATAAAAAGAATAAAAAGAATAAGAATAAAAAGAAGAATAAGAAGAAAAAGAAGAAAAAGAAGAAAAAGAAGAAAAAGAAGAAAAAGAAGAATAAGAAGAATAAGAAGAATAAGAAGAATAAGGAGAATAAGAAGAATAAGAAGAATAAGGAGAATAAAGAGAATAATGAAAATAAGGAGAATAATGAGAATAAGGGGAATAAGAAGAATAAGGAGAATAAAGAGAATAAGGAGAATAAGGAGAATAAGAAGAAAAAGAAGAAAGAAGAAAAAGAAGAAAAAGAAGAAAAAGATGAAAAAGATGAAAACGAAGAAAAAGAAGAAAAAGAAGAAAAAGAAGAAAAAGAAGAAAAGAAGAAAAAGAAGAAAAGAAGAAAAAGAAGAAAAAGAAGAAAAAGAAGAAAAAGAAGAAAAAGAAGAAAAAGAAGAAAAAGAAGAAAAAGAGAAAAAGAAGAAAAAGAAGAAAAAGAAGAAAAAGAAGAAAAAGAAGAATAAGAAGAAAAAGAAGAAAAAGAAGAAAAAGAAGAATAAGAAGAAAAAGAAGAAAAAGAAGAAAAAGAAGAAAAAGAAGAATAAGAAGAAGAAGAAGAATAAGAAGAAGAAAAGAAGAATAAGAAGAAATATAAGACAAATAAGAAAAATAAGAAAAATAAGAATAATAAGAATTAAGAAGGAATAAGAAGAATAGAAGAAAATGAAGAAAAAGAAGAAAAAAAGAATAAGAAAAGAATAATAATAAGGACTAAGAAAACTAAGAAGAAAAAAAGAGCAGAGAAAATAAGAAAAATAAGAAAATAAGAAAAGAAGAATAAGAAGAATTAAGAAGACTCAAGAAGAATAAGAAGAATAAGAAAATAAGAAGAATAAAAGACTAAGAATAATATGAAAAATATGAAGGAATAAGAAGAAAAAGAAGAATAAGAAGAACAACGAAGAATTACGAAGAAAAAGAAATAAAGAAGAGAAAAGAAAAAAAAAGAGAAGCGAAGAAAGACAAGAAAGAGAAGAACAGAAGAAAGAGAAGAAAAGAGGAAAGAAAAAGAAAGAAAAAAGAAGTTGAAATGAAGAAAAGAAGAAAATGAAGAAATGAAGAAAATGAAGAAAAGGAAGAAAGGAGAAAAAGAGAATAAGAAGAAAAAGAAGAATAAGAAGAAAAAGAAGAAAAGAAGATAAAGAAGAATAAGGAGAATAAGAAGAAAAAGAAGAAAAAGAAGAAAAGAAGAAAAGAAGAAAAGAAGAAAAAGAGAAAAAGAAGAAAAAAGAATAAGAAGAATAAGAAGAATAAGAAGAAAAAGAAGAATAAGAAGAATAAGAAGAATAAGAAGAAAAAGAAAAATAAGAAGAATAAGAAGAATAAGAAGAATAAGAAGAATAAGGAGAATAAGAAGAATAAGAAGAATAAGAAGAATAAGAAGAATAGGAGAATAAGAAGAATATGAAGAATAAGGAGAATAAGAAGAATAAGAAGAATAGGAGAATAAGAAGAATAAGAGAATAAGAAGAAAAGAATAATAAGAGGAAAAATAAGAATTAGAAGAATATGAAGAAAAAAAAGAAAAAGAAGAATAAGATGACAAAGAAGAAAAAGAAGAAAAAGAAGAAAAAGAAGAAAAAGAATAAAAAGAACAAAAAAAAGAAAAAGAAAAATAAGAAGATAAAGAAGAGAAATAGATAAAGAAGAAAATAGAAAAGAAGAATAAGAAGAAAAAGAATAAAAAGAAGAAAAAGAAGAAAAAGAATAAAAAGAATAAAAAGAAGAAAATGAAGAAAATGAAGAAATAGAAGAAAATGAAGAAAAAGAAAAAAAAAGAAAAAGAAAAAAAAGAAAAAGAAAAAGAAAAAGAAGAGAAATAGAAAAGAAGAAAAATAGAAAAAGAAGAATAAGAAGAAAAAGAAGAAAGAAGAAAAGAAGAAAAAGAAGAAAAAGAAGAAAAAGAAGAAAAAGAATAAAAAAAGAAAATGAAGAAAATGAAGAAATAGAAGAAAATGAGAAAAAAAGAAAAAAGAGAATAAGAAGAATAAGAAGAAAAAGAAAAATAAGAAGAAAAAGAAGAATAAGAAGAAAAAGTAGAAAAAGAAGAATAAGAATAAAAAGAAGAACAAGAAGAATAAGAAGAAAAAGAAGAATAAGAAGAAAAAGAAGAATAAGAAGAAAAAGAAGAATAAGAAGAAAAAGAAGAATAAGAAGAAAAAGAAGAATAAGAAGAATAAGAAGAATAAGAAGAAAAAAAAGAATAAGAAGAAAAAGAAGAAAAACAAGAATAAGAAGAATAAGAAGAATAAAAAGAAAAAGAAGAAAAAGAAGAAAAAGAAGAAAAAGAAGAAAAAGAAGAATAATAAGAAAAAAAGAAAAAGAAGAAAAAGAAGAAGAAGAAGAAGAAGAATAAGAAGAATAAAAAGAATTAGTAGAATAAGATATATAAGAAGAATAAGATTAAAAAGAAGAATAAGAAAAATAAGATTAATAAGAAGAATAAGAGGAATAAGAAGAATAATAAGAATAATAAGAATAAGAAGAATACGATTAATAAGAATAATAAGAAGAATAAGATTAATAAGAAGAATAAGAAGAATAATAAGAAGAAAAAAAATAAGAAGAATAAAAAGAATAAGAATAATAAGAATAATAAGAAGAAGAATTATAATAATAATAATAATAATAAGAACACTAAGATAAATATGAAGAATAAGAAGAATAAGAAAAATTAGAAGATTAAGAAGAATAGGAAGAATAAGAAGAAGAAGAATAATAGGAAGAATAAGAAGAATAAGAAAAATAATAAAAATAAGAAGAATAAGCATAATAAGAATGATAAAAGACATAAGAAAGATCATAAGAATAAAAAGAATATAAAGAATAATAATAATAGAATAATAATAATAATAAGTATAATATAAAAAAAAGAATAAAAAGACTAAAAAGAATAAAAACAATAAAAAGAATAAAAAGAATAAAAAGAATAAAAAAATAAAAAAAATAAAACGAATAAGAAGAATAAGAAGAATAAAAATAAAAGTAATAATACTAAGAAGAATAATAAGAATAATAAGAATTATATGAATAAGAAGAATAAGAAGAATAAGAAGAAATAAAAGAATAAGATAAATAAGAAAAATAAGAAGAATAAAAAGAATAAAAAGAATAAGAAGAATAAGAAGAATAAGATAAATAAAAAGAATAAGAAGAATAAAAAGAATAAGAAGAATAAAAAGAATAGAAAGAATAAAAAAGAATAAAAAGAAGAAGAAAAATAAAAAAAATAATTAGAATGAGAAGAATAAGAAGAATAAGAAGATTAGGAAGAATAGGAGAATAATAAGAATAATAATAATAATAATTAGAAGAAAAAGAAGAATAAGAAGAATAACAATAATTAGAAGAATATGAAGAAAATAATAATATGAAGAATAAGAAAAATTTGGAGAATAAGAAGAATAGATAGAATAAGAAGAAATAGAAGAATAAAAAGAATAAGAAGAATAAGTAGATTACAAATAATAATAATAATAATAATAATATGAAGAATATCAAAACTAAGAAGCATAAGAAGAATAAGAAAAAAAAAAGAAAATAAGAAAAAAAGAATAATATTAATAAGAACAATAAGAAGAATAAGATTAATAAGAAGAATAAGAAGAATAAAAAAAATAAGAAGAATAAGAAGAATAAAATGAATAAGAAGAATAAAAAGAATAAAAAGAAAAAGAATAATAAGATAAATAAGAAGAATAAAAAAAATAAAAAAATAATAAGAATAAAAATAATAAAAGAATTAGAAGAATAAAAAGAATAAGAAGAATAAAAAGAATAAGAAGAATAAGAAAAATAAGAAGAATAAAAAGAATAATAACAATTAGATGAATAAGAAAAATAATATGAAATAGAAGAATAAGATGAATAATTAGAATAAGAAGAATAAGAAGAATAAGAAGAATAAGAAGAATAAGAAGAAAATAAGAATAAGAAGAATAAGAAGAATAAAAAGAATAAAAAGAATAAAAAGAATAAAAAGAATAAGAAGAATAAAAAAAATAAGAAGAATATGAAGAATAAAAACAATAAAAAGAATAAAAAGAAGAAGAAGAATAATAAGAATAATTAGAATAAGAAGAATAAGAAGATTAAGAAGAATAGGAAGAATAATAAGAATAAGAATAATAATAATAATAATAATAATTAGAAGAATAATAAGAATAAGAAGAATTAGAAGAATCAAAAAAATTAGAAGAATATGAAGAATAATACTAATATGAAGAATAAGAATACTAAGGAGAAAAAAGAATATATATAATAAGTAGAATAAAAAGAATAAAAAGAGTAAATAGCTTACAAATAATAATATTATTATTAATAATAAAAAGAATAAGAATAATATGAAGAATAAGAAAAATAAGAAGTATAAGAAGAATAAGAAGAAAATAAGAAAAGAAGAATAATAAGAATAAGATAAATAAGGAGAATAAAAAGCATAATAAGATTAAGAAGAATAAAATGAATATGAAAAATAAGAAGAATAAAAAGATAAAGTAAAATAATAAGAATAAGTAAAATAAGAAGAATAAAAAGAATGAGAAAAATAAAAAGAATAAATAGAATAAGAAGAATACGTCTTTTTCTTCTTTTTCTTTTTTTCTTCTCTTTCATCCCTTTCATCCCTTTCATTCCTTTATTCCCTTTCTTCCCTTTCTTCCCTTTCTTCCCTCTCTTCCCTCTCTTCCCTCTCTTCACTCTCTTCCCTGTCTTCCCTCTCTTCCCTCTCTTCCCTCTCTTCCCTCTCTTCACTCTCTTCCCTCTCTTCCCTCTCTTCACTCTCTTCTCTCTCTTCCCTCTCTTCCCTCTCTTCCCTCTCTTCCCTCTCTTCACTCTCTTCACTCTCTTCCCTCTCTTCCCTCTCTTCCCTATCTTCCCTCTCTTCCCTCTCTTCCCTATCTTCCCTCTCTTCCCTCTCTTCCCTCTCTTCCCTCTCTTCCCTCTCTTCCCTCTCTTCCCTCTCTTCCCTCTCTTCCCTCTCTTCCCTCTCTTCCCTCTCTTCCCTCTCTTCCCTCTCTTCCCTCTCTTCCTCTCTTCCCTCTCTTCCCTCTCTTCCCTCTCTTCCCTCTCTTCCCTCTCTTCCCTCTCTTCCCTCTCTTCCCTCTCTTCCCTCTCTTCCCTCTCTTCCCTCTCTTCCCTCTCTTCCCTCTCTTCCCTCTCTTCCCTCTCTTCCCTCTCTTCCCTCTCTTCCCTCTCTTCCCTCTCTTCCCTCTCTTCCCTCTCTTCCCTCTCTTCCCTCTCATCCCTCTCATCCCTCTCGTCCCTCTCGTCCCTCTCTTCCCTCTCTTCCCTCTCTTCCCTCTCTTCCCTCTCGTCCCTCTCTTCCCTCTCTTCCCTCTCGTCCCTCTCTTCCCTCTCTTCCCTCTCTTCCCTCTCTTCCCTCTCTTCCCTCTCTTCCCTCTCTTCCCTCTCTTTCCTCTCTTCCCTCTCTTCCCTCTCTTTCCTCTCTTCCCTCTCTTCCCTCTCTTTCCTCTCTTCCCTTTCTTCCATTTCTTCTTTTTCTTCTTTTCTTCTAATTCATCTTATACTTCTTATTTTTATTATTATTCTTATTTTTCTTATATTTCTCATTATTCTAATTCTTTTTTTTTTCTTCCTTTTCTTCTTATTATTCTTATTCTTATTATTCTACTTATTTTTCATATTATTATTTTTCTTCATATTCTTTTAATTCTTCTTATTCTTCTTATTCTTCTTAATCTTATTATTCTTTTTATTCTTCATATTATTCTTAATTTTCTTATTTTATTATTATACTTCTTCTTTTATTCTTATTCTTTTTTTTTGATAATTTGTTATTTTATTATGACCCTCTCTTTCGGTAGAGGAATATCATTGTTACAAACTAATAATACCCTGAACCTTTTTACAGCCTGCATACTACTTAATCAACAATTAAAAAAAACTAAAATTCTAGCACTTATCTAAATATAAATTCGTTGTAGTTCAATAGGAATCTTATTTATGAGCTTGGATCCCCTACCATATCATAACTAGTTTGGCCTTAGGCTCTAAATGAAATTTATTTCTACTTAGCATTGCTCACTTCGTTGCGTGACCCCTTTTCAGGTACATGTCTAGGGCAGATGACAAATCCACATATGGGATCCCACATGTGCAGGGAAGCCGGTTGTACATTAAATAATATGTTGTGTATTTTTTTATTCTACTGAACAAATAAAATGAAAAAAAAGAATGGTACATTTAAAATTTTATTTTTTTGCACATTGTATTGTGTGATGGAATGAATGGGGCCCCCTGGAGGATGGGGTGACACAGCTTTGTATCAGAGGTCAGGTATACCATTAACTATAATTCAGAAATTAGTACAAGTTTTTTATGGTTCTTAGAATGTTTAGATACATAAATATCTAATACTCGGGGGAAAAAAGAGAAAACACTAGGGTAAAGAAACATAACCTTAGCGATTCAGAAAATGAAATTTTAATTTCAAATGAAAATTCTTTTATTAGTTGGCTTGTACACTAATAATAGGGAATGACTATGATTCTTATATTATTATTTGACTTATGTAGATGACAATTAGAGAACAAGGACACTGGGGATGTCCATGAAATGAGTGATCAACCCCCTCCCTTCTTTTATCAACAAGCTTCCATAAAGGTTGTGGGTGTCGCCTTTGTGAGAGTTGCACAAACAAGTGCAGCTTAAGGTCAAAAAGCGACAAGTCACCTGCAAAGGTTCAAGGCACACCATCCTCTGATATTTATGAGGAAGAGAGGACATAATGAAAGTAGATCATTGGTTACGTGAAATTGAGAAAAACTTAGATGAGACATTGAATGTGACCTTTCCTTTGGGGACTAAGGTGAAAATTAGCCAGATATGTTAAGACTATGAGTTAGAAATCTCAGAAATTTTACACATTACAAACCTTAGACTCATGAACAAGTCAGATTTTGATGAAATTTTTTGCATAGACTTGTTAACATCACATCAAGTCATTATTGATTGTGATCGTATAAAAATTATTATTCACGCACCATATGATATATGTGTTATATTTTAAGGGGATAAGAATGATCTTTTAACTCATACTATATATGATTCTAAATGGCATCAATAACTTATGGGTTGGTTGACATGTCTCACCCTAGAATTATAGGGGACATTGAATATGGATCTTTCTCAAATAGTTTGTAAATATGAGGATGTTTCTCCTGATGAATTACTAGGATTACCCCCACATAGGAATGTGGATTTTTGTATTGAGTTACATCCTGGTACATCTCCTATTTCTATGACTCCACATTGTATTGCACCAATTGAATTACAAGAACTCAATATCCAAATACAAGATTTGTTGGATAAGGGTTTCATTAGACCCAACACTTCACCTTGGGGTGCAATAGTTTTTTTTGCAAAGAAGAAGGATAAAACCTTTTGACCGTGCATTGATTATGAACTGTTGAATAGGGTTATGATAAAGAATCGATATCCATTACAAAGGATTGATGATTTATTTGTCCAGTTAAAAGGGGCACAAGTCTTTTCCAAAATAGATCTTCATACTGGATATTACCTATTGCGAGTTAGGGAGGCTGACTTCCCTAAGATAGCATTTAGAACATGGTATGGGCTTTATAAGTTTACAGTAATGCCTTTCGGATTAACGAATACGCCATCATCATTCATGGATCTTATGCATAGAATATTTCAGCCATATTTAGAATATTTTGTTGTGATTTTTGTGGATGACATTTTGATCTATTCTTAGTCAGAAGGAGAGTATGCGATCATTTACATATTGTTCTAAAAACTATGAGAGAACATAATTTGTAAGCCAAGTTTGGTAAATGTGAATTTTGGATGACAAAATTAAAATTTTTGGGACATGTAGTATCAGCTACTGGAATCTCGGTGGACCCTGAAAAGTCAGAGCAGTCATGAGTTGGGAGAGGCCAAAGTTAGATTTAGAAATATGTAGTTTTTTGAGATTAGCTGGGTATTATAGAAGAATTATTGAGAATTTTTTCTGGTTAGCTGATCCAATGACTAGATTGACCAGGAAGGATGTCCAAGTATGAGTGGACTGATTCATGTAAAAAGGTATTTCAAGAATTAAAAAGGAAACTTACTTCAACTCCTATTTTGATAGTTTTGAATAGGGGACAGAAATATATAGTGTATTGTGATGCCTCAAAAGATGGATTGGGATGTGTTCTGATGCAATCTGGTAAAGTTGTAGCTTATGGTTCATGGAAATTAAAGAACCATAAGAGGAATTACCTCACTCATGATATAGAGTTGGAGGCTATAGTCTTTGCTTTATAAATAAAGTACCACTATTTGTATGGGGAGCAATTTAAGGTATATTCAGACCATAAAAGTCTGAAATATATCTTAACACAATGAGACCTTAATATGAGACAGTATCGATGGATAGAGCATCTAGAAGATTATGATTTTATTTTGTATTACCATACGGGTAAGGCAAATGTGGTGGCTAATGCACTTAGTCGAAAGCCACGATGTAGCTTATAGGAAATGGGATATGCTTGAAACTGTGGGGCGATTCAGCTTAGAATATCACAATCAAAGCCATAGTGTTATCGGAAGCTTAGTAGACATACCTTCCCTATTAAATAATATGATTGAGATGCAGAAACAATATGCAGAAATATTATCTATAAAGGACCTATTAGAGACTAGTACATGCGATGAAAGTTGGGATATTCATATGGTTGGTAGTCTTCGGTTTAGGAGACATATTGTTGCTCCCCATATAGTAGAATTGAGAGAAGAGATTCATAGAGAATTTCACTGTACTAGTTTTATAGTACATTCAGGTTGCACAAAGATGTATAATGATATTCATCACCATTAATATTGGAAGGGGATGAAGAGACACATTGGAGATTTTATTCGACGATGCCTCACATATCAGCAGATAAAGGCTGAGCATCAGAGGCTAGCATGATTACTCTAGCCTTTGGAGGTAGTAGAGTAGAAATGGGAGTATATCATGATGAATTTTGTGACTCACTAGCCATGGACATCACAAAAACATGATGCTGTTTAGGTAATTCTAGACCAGCTTACAAAGTCAGCACATTTTCTGGCAATGCGAATGACCTTTACATATGAGGAATTGTGCAGGTTATACATACAAGAAATTATCCGATTACATGGAGTACTAGTATCCATAATATCGGACAGAGATCCTAAATTTACGGCTTATTTTTGGAAGAGTCTCCAGAGGGCAATGGGAACACAATTGATATTGAGCACTACTTTTTATCCACAAACCGATGGTCAGTCAAAAAGAACCATATAAGTCTTGGAAGATATGCTATGAGCATTTTGTTTAGATTTTAATGGTTGCTGAGAAAAACATATGCCTTTGGTTGAGTTTGCCTATAATAATAGTTTTAAGGCAAGTATACAAAGGGCACCATAAAAAGCATTGTATAAAAGGTCATGTTGATCTCTAGTTTGTTGGGATGAGGTGGGAGACAGATCCATCATGAGTCCAGATGTGATTAGAGATACCTTAGAGAAAGTAAATTTGATATGACAACGTCTTCTCACAGCTCAACGTTGATAGAAAAGTTATGCTAATAAATTAAGACGGCCTTTAGAATTTGAGGTGGGAGATCATGTTTTTTAAAAAGCTATGCCAAAAAGGGGAGTAATCAAATTTGGCAATCGTGGAAAGTCATTGCCAATATATATTGGGCCTTTCAAAATATTCAAAAGGTGGGTTTGGTTGCTTATCGATTGGCATTACCACCATATTTATCTGGTATCCATGAAATATTTCACATCTCAATCCTTAGGAAATATATTCTTGATCCAACTCATGTAATGGATTGGGGCAAACTAGTTATTGATGCAGATGGAAGATTTAAAGAAATACCAGTGCATATCATTGATAGTCGAGATCAAGTTTTTGATGCAAAACTATGAGACTAATAAAATTGATATGATAGCATCAAGGATAGAAGAAGCAACAGAGGAACATGAAGACACGATGCATGTCACTTATCCTTTTTTATTTAAAATAAAGGTATGTATTTTAGTAATTTAATAATTATTTAACTTCAGGATATGTTTATAAGTGCAAAGGTATATTTGTGAGAATTTTGGGATGAAATTCTTAAAGTAGGGGAGAATGTGAAATCCGGAAAAAAAATGAATAAATAATTAACATAAATTGGTTCTGGGACACCCCATCCCCTAGAGTGTCCCTTTCATTCCATCACATAATACAATATGCAATAAAAAATTTTTTTTCAAATGTACCACATATTTTTTTCATTTTATTTGCTCGTTGGAATAAAAAAATACAAAACATATTAATTAAGCCACAACTAGCTTCCCTTCACATGTGTGATCCCGTATGTGGATCTGTGATCTGCCCTGGACCTGTACATGAAAAGAGGTCCCATAACATAGTCAGAAAAACTCAATTGAGGTAATCTCCAACAGAGTTACTCCCTACGTGAAGCACACGTAAAACATCATGCATATATATCAATGCCCATTCAAGTACAATTTTTATATGAATGCAATTATGGATGAAATAATTATATGCCCATATTCCTAAGTCTCATCGACTCCTTCACACATGTCGAACCCAAGTGTGACATAATATAAATAAATAAATAAATAAATATATATATATATCGATAAAAAAATTTATTTTTTTGAAATTATTCCGAAAAATATGGACCTCCTCCCAAAAACATATTGGACATTTCTCCAAATAAAATATGATTTTCTAGGTATTACTCAGACAAATATGGACCTATTCCGAAAAACATATTGAATATTTATACGACACTATTTTTTTTCCTTTGATATTTTTTTTCAACGTAACATAGCCTGGACGTTGTCTGAATTCGAAGTTATGCTCTAGAAAAAAATATTGGGCAACTCAGTGTGGACGTTGTTCCAATTTGAGTTCACCAAATATAATCAATATAACTTTATATATATATGTGTGTGTGTGTGTGTGTGTGTATCATGCACCCACCCATTTCTATGGAATGTTCACGTGCAAATAAAATACAATTATGACATTTACTATTTAACCAATGTTTCTGACACAGTTATAACAATCCAAATCCAATTCATACTGCACTAACTTTTACTAAATGATATACCGAAACTATTTACCAATTAATCATTTCAAATAAAATTTCTAACAAATCGATTTGAAATATAAAACATGATCATTAAATAGTCATTAAATAATAAGAAGTGTTGATAAAAGAAAACCACTACCTTCCACAAAATTTCACGAAAACTTTAAAAATTTGATATCAAACTGAAGATCTCATCATGTAGAATAATTTTAATTCTTAGACTATTATATTCCAACTCTAAAAAAATCAATTACGATCAAAAGAAAATCAACATATTTTTTATTTTTTTTTCTTCTATACTGTATCTCTCTCCCACACAGCCGAAGCATTATTTTTATTAGTGTTCGCCCATTTTCTGGATTCATCATGTTTTTTTAATAATATAATAACACTTATAATTATTATTATTAATTTTTTTAATGTTCGCCACTTGGACCGTGCATGCATAGCCACTTGCGGACATTATGGTGCTATCTTTCAGATACGTTTACTTTTCTTTTTTTAAATATTGTAATAATTATTTAAATTATTTAAAAAAAAATAAATAAATTATGACTTTATCAGAATTTAATGAAATTTGATAACGTAGATATATTTTTAAAGACGAATTCAATAACGACATCCATTTTATCATCATAGTTCTAAAATTTTAAGTTTATTTTTTTCTTATTAAAAATAACCAATTTACCCATTTTTAACCAAAAATCAAATCATGTTAATTATTTTTTTCATTTTTTTTGGATTTCATAGTTCTTTTTATTCTTATTATTCTTATTATTCTTATTATTCTTATTCATCTATTTCTTCTTATTTTTATTATTCTTTTTATTCTTTTTATTCTTATTATTCTTTTTATTCTCCTATTCTTCTAATTCTTCTTATTCTTCTTATACTTCATATTTGTCTTATTCTTCTTATTCATCTTATTTGTTTTATTCTTGTTATTCTTATTATTCTTCTTAATCTTCTTATTTTTCTTATGCTTATTATTCTTATTATTCTTCTTATTCTTCCAATTCTTCTAAATTATCTTATTCTTCTTATTCTACTTATTCTTTTCTTCTTATTCTTTTTAATCTTCTTAAACTTTTTATTCTTCTTATTCTTCTTATTCTTTTTTTCTTTTTTTTATTCTTCTTATTCTTCATATTCTTTTTATTATTCTTATTCAACTTATTCTTCTATTTCTTCTTATTCTTCTTATTCTTCTTATTTATCTTATTCTTTTTATTCTTTTTTTCTTCTAATTCTTCTTTTTTTCGTATTCTTTTTTTTTTCATTTTATTATACTTTTTTTTTATTTTTCTTCTAATTCTTTTATTCTCCTTATTCATCTTATTCTTCTAATTTTTTTGATTCTTATTATTCTTCATATTCTTCATATTCTTCATATTCTTCTTATTCTTCTTATTCTTCTTATTCTTCTTATTTTTCTTATTCAACTAATTCTTCTTATTCTTTTTATTTTTCATATTCTTCTTAATTTTCTTATTCTTATTATTATTCTTATTCTTTGCATTCTTCTCATTCTTTTATTTCTTATTATTCTTCTTATTCTTCTAATTCTTCTTAATCTTCTTATTCTTATTATTCTTCTTATTCTACTTATTCTTCTTATTCTTCTTATTCTACTTATTCTTCTTATTCTTCTTATTCTTTTGATTCTTCTTAATTTTCTTAATTTTCTTATTTTTCTTTTTTGGATTATTTCTTCTTATTCTTCTGAATCCTCTTATTCATTTTATTCTTCTTATTTTTTATATCATTCTTATTCTACTTATTCTTCTTATTATTCTTATTCATATTATTTTAATTATTCTTCTTATTCTTTTTATTCTTCATATTATTCTTATTCTTTATATTATTATTATACTTCATATTCTTCTAATTTTTTTATTCTTCATATTCTTCATATTCTTCTTATTATTCATATTCTTCTTATTCTTCTTATAATACTTATTTTTCTTACTCTTCTAGTTCTTCTTATTCTTCTTATACATCTTATTCTTCTTATACATATTATTCTTCTTATTATTCTTATTATTCTTATTCTTATTATTCTACTTATTCTTCTTATCATTTTTATTCTTCTTTTTATTTTTAATATTTTTCTTCTTCATATTATTATTATTCTTTATATTCTTTTAATTCTTCTAATTCTTCTTTTTCTACTTATTCTTCTTATTCTTCTTATTATTCTTATTATTCTTATTTTTATTATTCTTATTATTCTTATTATTAAACTGATTCTTCTTATTATTTATATCCTTCTTATTCTTTTATTATTCTTATTCTTCATATTATTTTTATTCTTCATATTTTTTCTAATTCTTTTTATTCTTCTTATTTTTCTTATTTTTTTATTCTTCTCATTCTTCTTATTTTTATTATTCTTTTTATTCTTTTTATTCTTCTTATTCTTCTTATTCTTCTTATTCTTCATATTATTCTTAATCTTCTTATTTTTCTTATTCTACTTATTCTTCTTATTATATTTATTCTTCTTATTCTTCTTATTCAAGTTATTTCCTGTTATTCTTCATATTCTTCATTTTATTATTATTATTATTCTTCTTCTTCTTATTCTTATTCTTCTTATTCTTATTTTTCTTATTCTTCATAGACGTTTATTCTTATTTTTCTTATTTTACTTATTCTTCTTGTTCTTTTTATTCTTATTATTCTTTTTATTCTTCTTATTCTTCGTATTCTTCTTATTCTTCTTATTCTTCTTATTTACTTTATTCTCCTTATTCTCCTTGTTCTCCTTATTCTTCTTATTCTTCCATTTTTCTTATTATTCTAATTCTTTTTTATCTTTTTATTCTTCTAATACTTCTTATTTTTGTTACTCTTCTATTTCATCTTATTCTTCTTATTCTTCTTATACTTCTTTTTCTTGTTATTCTAGTTAGTCTTCTTATTATTGATATTATTATTAATCATCTTATTCTTTTTATTGTTCTTATCCTTATTATTCTTCTAATTCTTATTTTCTTATTATTCATCTTATTCTTCTTTTCTTATTATTCATCTTATTCTTCTTATACCTATTATTTATCCTATTCTTTTTATTCTTCTTATTATTCTTATTCTTAATATTCTATTTATTTATTTATTCTTCTTATTTTACTTATTCTTCTTATTCTTATTCTTCATATTCTTATTATTCTGGCTATTCTTCTTATTATTCCTTTTCTTCTTATTTTTTTATTCTTCTTTTTCTTCTTTTTCTTCTTATTCTACTTATTCTATTTTTTTAACGTTTGTTTTATTAATTATAAAATCCCTCTATTTTGACCGAGGAATACCATTTTTACAATCTAATGATCAACCCTTTTCCCATTTTACACCCTTGAGAAAATAAAATTAAGTACAAGATAGCTTTACAATCAAGCTTATTTACTTTTTTTTAATGAATAAAGCATTAAGCATAGCAGCATGATTTCATGTTGTGTATCCTAGTTTGTTTTGCTTTTCCTTCTCTACCCATTAAGCCTACATGGTTTCTCACTTTTATAGCTACAACCTTAACATTTCACAGCATAATAGCATAACAGCATAGAAGCATAGCGACCTCATTCAACAGGATTGGCAGCAACTTTGCTAGAATATAGCAGCATAGCAACATCCTTTCACAGCTTTAGATCCATATGCTTTAATTCATTTAAAATCTGCTCTGCTCTCTAATGTCTAGCCTTAGTTTATCTCATAGGAGTTCCCGCACTCCCTTCCTCAGTGGCCTTTTATCCTCTACTAACCTTCTACTGACTTCAACTCCTAAATTTTCTCCCCTCCGCAATCTGATATTCATCCTTTTCTATCCTTTATAAACAATAATTACTTACAAAAATACAGCCTCCTAGCCTCCTGTATGGCTCCTCCCCATGAAACACATGAAAAAGGCACGAACCCAACCACAAATCAATAACATAAACCAATCCCATTTCCTTCCTTCATATGCTAGTTACATTAATGCTCAACCTCCTAGCCTTCATTGGCTCATACCCCTAAAACATAACAAACAAACCACGGACCACACCACAAAATTTAACATAAACAAATCCCATTTCCTTCTTTCCAATGCACAACCTTCATTTATTCATAGATTCCTAGCTTCAATTAGACTCATACCCCTGCCATCAAAGATACAAACCATAGACCAACCACAAATCAAAATTGAAATGATATAAGCCCATTTCATTCTTTCACATCCTATCAGCTTTAGCATTATGCAAGCAACAGCAAAACCCTGCTTTGATGCCTACGAGATCCTGCATTAATAAAATAGTAGAAAGACCTAACTCTAATCTTAAACCAACCTTTTACCTATACCTTATTCTAATTAATTCTACACATTCTGACATAAGGACAAGCTAGTTCATCTAATCTTGCTAACCCTTTAAATCTATCTGGAATATTGCATCTACCAAAATATTGCTCCCCTTTATGCAATCCTTCCTTTGCTAGCCTATCAGCTTGCACATTAGCCACCCTATAGTTATGAGTGGTAGTCGGTTTCAAATCTTTTATGTATTCTCTTATAAGTTTTATCTCCTCCTCAGATCTCCACATCTCTCAATTATTAGAAGCGAGATCAACCAGCAAATTTGAATCCACTTGAATTATGATCTCTTTTAAATTACGTCCTCTACAAATTTGAAGACCTCTCCCTAGTGACTGTATCTCTGCATGTAATATTCTTATTCTACTTATTCTAATTATTATTATTATTCTTATTTTTCTTATTCGTAATATTCTACTTATTTTTTTGATTATTATTATTATTATTATTCTTCTTCTTTTTATAGTACTTTTTCATTTTATTCTTGTTTGTCTTCTTATTCTTGTTATTCTTGTTATTCAACTTATTCTTTTTTTTTTTTCTTCTTATTCTTTTATTTTTCTTATTTTTCTAATTCTTCTAATTTTTCTTATTCTTATAATTCTTCTTATTCATCTTATTCTTCTTTTTATCTTATTCTTCTTATTCTTCAGATACTTCTTATTTTTATTATTCTTATTATTCTCCTTATTCTTTTATTCTTCTTATTCTTCTAATTCTTCTTATTATACTTATTCTTATTATTCTACTCATTCTTTTTATTTATTTATTCTTCTTATTCTTATTCTTATTTTTATTCTTATTCCTCGTATTATTATTATTCTTTATATTCTTTTAATTCTTTGTATTATTTTTATACTTCTTATTATTCTCTCTCCTCATTCTTCTTTTTCTTCTTATTATTCTTATTATTCTTATTATTCTTATTATTTTTATTCTTCTTATATTTCTTATTATTCTTATTATTCTTATTATTCTTATTCTTATTCTTCTTATTCTTCTTATTCTTCTTATTATACTTATTCTTTTAATTCTTTTTATTTTTCTTATTCTCATTTTTCATGTTATTTCTTGTTAATCTTCATATTCTTCAAAATCTTCTTAATTCTTCTAAGTATTCTTATAATTTTTATTCTTCGTTTTATTCTTATTCTTCTTATTTTACTTATTCTTCTTATTCTTGTTATTCTTTATATTCTAACTATTCTTTTTATTCTTTTTATTCTTCTTATTCTCTCTATTCTCCTTTTTCTCCTTTCTCTCTTTATTCTTCTTATTCTTTCATTCTTCTTATTCTTTCATTCTTCTTATTCTTATTATTCTTCCTACTCTTCTTTTTCTTATTATACTTCTTATTTTTCTTATTCTTCTTATTCTTCGTATTTTTCTTATTCTTCTTATTTTTTTTATTATTCTTATTATTCTTATTATTATTATTCTACTTATTCTTCTTATTCTTTTTATTCTTCTTATTATTCTTATTATATTTTTTATTATTATTATTCCTCTTATTCTTATTATACTTATTTGTATTATTCTTCATATTCTTCTTATTCTTCTTATCCTTCTTATTCTTATTATACATCTTATTCTTCTTATTCTTATTCTTATTATACTTATTTTTATTATTCTTCATCTTCTTCTTATTTTTGTTATTCTTCTTATACTTCTTATTCTTCTTATTCTTCTTATACTTCTTATTCTTCTTATTCTTCTTATTCTTCATATACTACTCATTTTTCATACTATTCTATTTCTTCTTATTCTTCTTATTCTTCTTATTTTTCTTAATTTTCTTATTTTTCTTATTCTTCTTATTCTTCTTATTCTTCTTATTCTTCTTATTCTTCTTATTCTTCTTATTCTTCTTATTCTCTCTTATTCTTCTTATTCTTCTTATTCTTCTTATTCTTTATTCTTCTTATTCTTCTTATTCTTCTTATTCTTCTTATTCTCTTATTCTTCTTATTCTTCTTATTCTTCTTATTCTTCTTATTTCTTTTTTCTTCTTATTTTTCTTTTCTTCTTTTTCTTTATTCTTCTTTTCTTCTTATTATTCTTATTCTTCTTATTATTCTTATTCTTCTTATTTTTCTTTTTCTTCTATTTTTCTTTTTCTTCTTATTTTCTTTTTCTTCTTTTTTCTTTTCTTCTTTTTCTCTTTTTCTTCTTTTTCTTCTTTCTTCTTTTTCTTTTTTTCTTCTTTTTCTTTTTTTCCTTTTTCTTCTTCTTCTTTCTATTATTATTATTATTTTATTCTTCTTATTATTCTTAACTTCTTATTTTTATTATTATTTTTATTCTTATTCTTCTTATTATTCTTATTCTTTTATTATTCTTATACTTCTTATTTTTATTATTATTTTTCTTATTCTTATTTTATTATTCTTCTTATTCTTTAATTCTTCTTATTCTTTAATTATTCATATTTTTCTTATTATTTTTCTTCTTCTTATTATACTTATTCTAATTATTCTACGCATTCTTCTTATTTATTTATTCTTCTTATTCTTATTATTATTCTTATTTCTCATATTATTATTTTTCTTCATATTCTTCTAATTCTTTATATTGTTCTTATCATTTTTATTATTCTCACAAATGAAAATCACATATAGCTAGGGACAATTCCCTAGCTAAATGGGCATTTTCCGTCGCTAAATGGGATATAGCGATGAATTATCGACATATTAGTTCCCAATCTAAAGTACGTCTTGCTAAATTTTAGAGACTGAAAGTGTCCCTAACTAAAAGTTAGTGGCAAAAAAACCTCTTGCTAAAAAAGAAAAATTTCCTAGCAAAATTAGCAAATAAATGAGATATTCTGTTGCTAAATGTAAATGGCCACGGATGATTCCCTAGCTAATGTGCTTGTCTATAAATTTTAAAGACTGATATAGTCCCTAGCTAAATAAATTTAGCGACGGAAAATCAGTCGCTAATTTTAATATTTCGCTAGCTAAAGTAGCCAGGAAAAATTCTTTTGTTATTTTAATTTTATAAATAATTTCAGAATTTAATTTATTTAAAAATTTTTTAATTACATAATTTAATATTTTTATATCAAATTAAATAAAAATTGAAACTATAAATAAATTATAATAAACAAAAAATAAAATCATTTAATATCATATTCAAATTTAATATTTTACATAATTGAAACAAAAAAATAACATATTTTTATTTTATATTATTCATCAATGTATCTACCGACAGTGTATAATGTATAATATATCCATTTATTGACGTTGCTTTCTCTCCCTTTGCTTCTTCGATCATCATTTTTCTACTGCGACAAAGCTGTCCAAGTGACGACACGTAATGACTAGTGAAATATTTTATCACTTATAAAACCTTTGTATGAGGAACAATGTGGTATCATATCTATAAGAAATTTAAACCACTTAGTTAAATTAAAAAAAATTATATTTTGATACATATATAATCTTGTATATATATAAATATATACTAGCATTTCACTCATACATATATTACTGTAATATATGTACAAAAAATAACAATATTATGTGTACATATAAATTGAGTACAAATATTCTCGGTATATACGTACATAAAATACTATTGTATTATGTGTACGTATATACAGACTTTATTCGTATGTATTTACCTCATTTGGTGCTTTTGTTGCTGCTTCCACTGCCGCTCCTGCTGATGCTACCGTGGCTGCTGCCACCACCACTGCCGCCACTTCCGCTGCCGCTGCTGCCATCGCTGCCACTTGCTGTCACTGATACTATTGCTGATAATAGGTTTTTACATACCTATAATAGGCTAAACTCTACACAAAAAATTCAGAGACATACAAACATTTTCACAGATATATAAAAAAAGTTATTATAGACATGAACAAACACAAATTAAAGTTGTTGTCATACAGCTTAAACTAAAATTTATTTAAATAATATAATATTTTTATATTAAATTTAATAAATAGAAACTATAAATGAAAATTTTAAATTAAACGAAAAAAATTCATTTAATAACTTATTCTAATACAATATTTTAAATAACTAAAAAAAAATTATATTACATCTTAGTTATCAATGTATCTACCGACTGTGCATAAAGTATAATCCATCAATGCATTGATGTTGCTTTCTCTCCCTCTGCTCCTCTGATCACCAACTCTCCACTGGGAAAATGTTGTCTGAGTTACGGTGCTCCATGTCTGTTAAAAAATTCCTTCACTTATACAAGATTCATATGTGAAACAATGCGATACCACATCTGTAAGAAATTTAAACCACTAAATAAAATCAAAATAAATTAAAAAAAATATGTTATGATAAGTATATATTATTGCAGCAAAAATGTACATATATACTAGCATTTCATGCGTACATATATTACTGTAGTATTTGTACATATAAATTGTAGTATTATGCGTACATATATACCGAGTACATATTTACTTAGTATGTATGTACATAAAATAATGCAAAATTATATGTACTTATATACTGAATATATCCGTACGTATATATCGCATTTGTTGGCATTCCAGTTGCTCTCGCTGTCGCTGCCACCCCTATAGTTGTTGCCGTTGCCGCTATAGTTGTTGCATGTGCTGCCTGTGTGCCACCGCTACAGTTGCTACCAGTGCTACCTTCGCTGTCGCCACTGCCATTACTGCCACTACAACAACTACTACCACGGATGCTGACGCAGCCACTGATGCTACTGCTACCTCCCCTACCTCTGCTGCTACCATGGTTGCCGCCACTGTCGCTTCTAGTGCAACTGCCCCCACTACCTTCACTGCCGCTGCTACCGCCGTTACCGCAACTACCACTACTAATAATATGCTTTTACAAACCTATAATAGGCTAATACTCTACCCAAAAAATTTCGGAGAAACACAAACATATTCACATATATATATAATATAATTAATATAGACATGAACAAACACAAATTAAAGTTGATTGTCATACAGCTTAAACTAAAATTTAATTAAATAATTTAATATTTTTATATTAAATTTAATAAATAGAAACTATAAATGAAAATATTTAAATTAAACGAAAAAAATTTATTTAAAAATTCTGATATAATATTTTAAATAACAAAAAAATTAATTACATCTTAGTTATCAATATAACTATCGACTGTGCATAAAGTATAATTTATCAATGCATTGGCGTTGCCTTTCTCTCCCTCTGCTCCTTAAGCACCAACTTTCAGCTGGGAAAATGTTGTCCGAGTCACGGTGTTTCATGTTTGTTGTAAAATCTCTTCACTTATACAAGCTTCGTATGGGAAACAATGCAGTACCACATCTGTATAAAATTCTAAACCACTAAATAAAATCAAATAAATAAAAAAATGATAGTTTAATAAATATATAATACTACAGCAAAAATGTACATATATACTAGAATCTCAAATGTACATATATTACTGCAGTATTTGTACATATAAATTGCAGTATTATGCATACATATATACTGAGTACATATATACTCAATGTATATGTACATAAAATAATGTAGAATTATATGTACGTATATACTGACTATATTTATACGTATATATGACATTTGTTGCCATTCCTATTGCTCATGTTGTCACTGTCGCCCCTGCCACTGTTGCCACTGCCACTGTGGCTATTGCTGGTGCTGCCGGTGCTGCCACTGCTATGGCTGCTATCGGTGCTGCCTCCGCTACCGCCACTGCCATTGATGCTGCTGCAACCACTATATCACTAATGCCGATGCTGCAACTAATGCTGCCATTGTTTTCCCTACCTCCCCTACCTCGATACTGCCGTGGCTGCCATAGCTGCCGCTTCTAGCACAATTGCCACCACAACCGTCACTACCACTATTGCCGCCACTACCGCAACTACCGCTGCTGATAATAAGCTTTTACAAACCTATAATAGGCTAAAACTCTACCAAAAATATTCAGAGAAAAAAACATATTCACAGATATATAAAAACAAATATTATACATATGAACAACACAAATTAAATTTGATTGTCTTACAACTTCACCAAAAATCCAAAAGATGTCCAAAAATTATGTTTAGAGATAAAGAGAGTACAAAATTAAAATGTTTTTAGAATAATAAAGATAAGATAAGCTAGCCCTCTTTTTGATAAAGCTAAATTGGTAAATATGGGACCCATGCATTAGAAGGACCGTGGTAATGTGTGAATACTTTGAATCATGATTTTTTCTTTCTATCTTACAAAATGTGTCCTACAAAGATTCATAAATGGGTTAATTGGAAAAGCAAAGAACAAAGCTAGAATAAAAAAATTGAAACCTGCAAAAAAATTTCATAATTATTTACTGCACAGAGACAAAAATAAATAACAGTTCATAAATAATTCTCATACTCAATCATCCTCATAATTTGTAGGGAATGCTAGCCTCTCCTGCGAGGTTTCGCAGCTGAATCTCGGAATGCTTATCTGTTATGCCAATACCACTAACTGTAACTCCATATAGGGTATCTGTTGTTGCATTACAATCTTAATTCCTTTCATCTCATCGTTCATTTCTTTTATTTCTTGCATTACTTCCATCAAATTAGTATACTACTCATCCTTCTATTCTTTAATTTCATATATTTCTTCTTTCAAATGCGATATCTGCTCATCCTTCTGTTCTTTAATTTCATATATTTCTTCTTTCAAATGAGATATCTGCTCATCCTTCTTTTTCATTTTGGTCTCCATAACTACAATATGTTCATTTGTTTCCATTGCTTGTTGTTCAACCACCTCATCCACCATTGCTGAGATAGATTAATTAGAAGTACGACTGCTACAACAAAATGCCACTCCCTTCGACCCAATTCTGTACACTCACTGCTTCTTATGACCTTCTATGATCTGCAAATAAATAGGATCATAGTCACTTGGTTGAAGATCCATATAACCCTCAACTTGTTGATGAGCAGCTGTCACACGTTCCTCCATTAGGTCCTGAGATAAAATAGAGAAAAAAACTATTCTAGATATATAAAAATAAAATAAATATTTTGCATTCCAAATAATTTTTAAAATTTATTATAGTATTATAAAATTTTATTAATATAACAAGTTCTTACAGTAATCAACTCGGACTTGTTGTCAACAAACTGACCATCCACTTTCTTTACATGCATCTTCCTAAAAATCTAATAAAAATTTAGATCTCGACCCAATTTTCCAACCTAGAATATGTTTTTATTAAGTCATTAAAAAACAAATGATCAAAAAATTTAACAAAATTAATAAAACCATGCAGAGATTTGATTTATTGAAACTATTAGGACAACCACTAATATATAAATGTTTAAAATTTTAAAATTGTAGCATATCTCGAGCGTGCTCAATGCTTACTTTGACCCTCCTATGTGTCGAAAAATTTCGGTACCTAGTCCAACTACCTCACTTCTTCGATTTTTGCTGGCAATATCTAATATTTTCTTCACATCTGGCTCCTCCCAATACTTAAGCCACTCAGGCCAGTCATCCCCTGATATAAAATTAGGCCTTTCTTTCATATTCTTCAATTTATGGACAAAATAGAATATCATTAAGCAGCTTTGATCTCCCATAATGACTTTATCTTTCCATCAAATTCAGGGTGCCCATGTGCACTTATTCTATATATTTAAAAATCACAAAAGAATTTATATTAATAACAAGAACGTAATTATTACTACTTGAATAATAATCAACATAATAGTTAAGTAATTTGATTATTATTTTTCAATGCTTTTGTTTTGTTATTTTTACCTGAAAGTCATTAAAATATGACTCCTTTGTCGATTCTGAAAAATTCTTCTAGGAGAATCCTTTAGAATCAGCCATTTTCTTGAAAGACATTGTAATTATAGTCGAATACTTGTGAGATGGAATAAAACTGTACAAATAAATAAATAACATAGAAAACAAGCAAATTATAACAATATAAAAAAAACCATTGACAGTAACATCAAAATTTTTTTTCAAGTCATTTTTAGATATTTCTTTTACCTCTCATCCACAATCTCAATTTCTAACTTTGTACTGACTGCAGATAAAGGCACAAAAATTGATGATGATGTTGGTATTGTAAATGGTGGAACTAATTGGTGTAAAATGTGATGTAGAAGATAGAGATGGATCAAAAGTGTGTGCATGAAGCACAATTGGTTGTGGGCTTACATCTGATAAAGGTGATAGTAGAGGTCTCAATGATAGTGATGGTGAAAGAAATGGAGATGGTGATTGTGATGTTGAAGTCTGGATATGGTGGCTATGAGATGGTACTGATTCTACAACATAATGTAACATACTAGATGAATTTTGTTCATTTCTGTGTCCACGTCCCCTCCACCACGGCCACATCCTTTAGGTTCCATCTGCTTTACACAATAAAACAAAAACAAAAATAAAGATATGATGAACAAGCATGCATTTTCAAATAAAACACACTGATAGATTTCAACAAAATATAAAATGT
Organism: Sapria himalayana; assembly: GCA_029783825.1. Classification (NCBI taxonomy): domain Eukaryota; kingdom Viridiplantae; phylum Streptophyta; class Magnoliopsida; order Malpighiales; family Rafflesiaceae; genus Sapria; species Sapria himalayana. The sequence continues at coordinate 61,610 of JAREIK010018649.1, forward strand.
CTTTGATAGTTTAAATGTATAATAAAATTATATCAATTTAATTATCTGCATCACTGTCATACTCCAATAAATATTATGATATTTCGTTTGATTCTGATAGTAGTTCGAACTCATTTTCAAATAGAAATTGATCATCTTCAATTTCTATTGTGCCATCATTTGAGTCACATAAATTTTCTGATCTTCATCTACATTCAAAGTCTCAATATTATTTATGTCATCTTCGTGGAATGCCGATGCAATTTCTAAGTTTGCACTTCTTTGTTGCGATGTTGATACTTTAAATTTTAATCAAGCTTTGATCTTGCAAATCGCCCACCAATCTCTCTTTTCACGAGATAAACTCGGATATGTACAATAATATACTTGAGCAGCTTGAACTACCATAATAAATAGCTCATATCGATTATATCTGTGTTTATGCTTAAAATCTACTAGCTTATAATCCAAATGAATCTTAATGCTCACATTTCGTGTGGGATCAAAACCACTCGCACTTAAATAATACAATCTGTTATTTTCGAGTCAGGATACTCCAACTCAATAACTTATTTGTGTTGACCATAATAATCAATCTCATCTACACTATATCATGTGCCTTTAATACATACACCACTATTCATTGTTATTTTAGAAGAACCATTCCTGATTGTGTGAAATTTATATCCATTAACAAAATACCCATGATAGGTTATCACATATCTAAACGAGGCTTTACTTAGATTTTGAATAAAAATATTTGAATCTCCATTTGAAGGATCAATCGCCTGTTACATAAATTAAAAAAATGATATTATTAAATAAAAGATAATAAATTAAATAATTAAAAATATAATACTTAATAATTCTCACATTATTTTTGAACCAATTCGCAAATTCATTTTCTAGCATATAATCGACATTATTGCTAGAAATTACTAGTTGTTTATATTTTAACTGCTCAACATAAATACTGCACAAATATAAAAAGAGAGATAAAAAGTATATCAATTTTTTAATAATTCCTAATAAAGATACAATTTAACTATGATTAAACCTGCAACCATTTTGTGTATACATACTCAATGTATGGTGCAACCTTCTCACAATTAAGTTAAACATAGCTCCAGGTTGCTTTGTACTCTTCATCTATCATACATCTTTCATTTCTCTTCCAATGCTCTTCCAGGGTGCTTGAAGATAGATAGTTTTGTCCACAGAATAATCTTCTACCATCACATGACCTTCATAATTCTGCAGCATATTTCTATTCTTTGTATTGACATGATCCTCAAAATAATAAGAACAAAATGATGTTGTTTCTTCTACAAAATATGCATTGCAAATTGAACCCTTCAACTTTTGCCTTGTTTCTAATATTTAATTTCAACTTACGAAGATACCTACAGCTACAATGTTAGGTTTCAATTGATTAAATTACAATATTACTTAAAGTACAAAATAATAAACACAGCAAATTATATGTATTACCTTTCAAAAGGATACATCCACCTGAATTGCACTGGCCCAGCAATCCATGCCTCATATGCCAAATGGATAGATAAATGCTCCATTGAGGTCAACAAAATTCGGTGAGAATATTCATTCAAGCTTACAAATAATAAGTGGAATGTCATTCTCCAGCCTAAACATGTCATCTATTTTGATTGTGGTTGCAGTTAGCTGTTTGTAAAATAAATTAAGTTCTGTAAGGACCATCCAAACACTTAGTGGAAGTATTTCACAAAATATAATTAGTATTAATCTCTACATTAATATATGATAGTCATGACTTTCATTACAAATACTTAAGATTCTTTATATCCATGCATTCTACCCATATTTCACATATATCCATTAGGGAATTTCAATTTTAACCCATTCAATCAATCTGTCTTGCTTCTTATTAAGTGTGTAGCAATCTTTAGGGAATTTTCATATTACCTCTTTCAGTTTCAATTAGGATGTCTACAGTAATCATTCAACTATTGTCTTCATTTTAAAGTGTCTTTTGTTTTTCCATATACATTAATGGATAGTGTTGAAAACTTTGTCAAAAACAATTTTTTTCAATAGGCATTAGATCTAAGTTATGACAAATTAAATTGGACTTCCAATAGGGCAAGTCCTAAATATAATATGTTTCCTCCAGCCAAATAATTTGCCTATTAGTCCATATCTTCTAGTAGCATCCTTTTTAGTTACTTTCTTCAAACCCAAACTATGAATCTCTATAATAATATCATCTCCTGAATGAACTTGCTGTGCAACTGACATCACAGTTTTATTTTTTCGAAATGTAGTTTTATTTCTTTTGAAATAGATGATTCGTAGGTAGAAAATTATAATGGTTATCAAACCATGACTATTTACCACTAAATTTGAGAGTAAATGCATCAAATGTATCATGCAATATTGGCATGCGAATCGTCCTGCAGTACTCCAGCCAAACAACATTAAATATGTAGGAAAGTCACTTACCATCAACATAAGGCATCTTGCATAGTAAAATTTTACTTTTTTGAGATTTCATATGTATTCATGCCAACATTTCATAAATGATTTAACTCTGTAATAAGAAGTTGTAAGAAACATCTAGCATGTATTTCAGATTTTTTGGCCCTAGAAGCAATGTTGACAAAAACATATATTGTTCCTTAATACATAACCACGGAGGCAAGTTATAAGGTGTCACTATTACTGGCCATGTTGAAACTATTGGTCCAATGCCCAAATGGCTAAAATCCATCAGTGTAGAGACCCAATCTAACATTTTGACTTTCTGCTTCAAAATCTTGATGTATATAATTAAAATGCTTCCAAGTAGGTAAATCTGATGGATGACGCATTACCCTTCTTCAACCTCATGCTCGGAATGCCACCTCATATTATTTTCTGTAGTATTTGATGCATATAGTCTCTGTAATCGAGGAATTAATGAAAATAATACATCTTCTTAAAGACAACCTTCAATTTTTGTCGCATATCTATAATACGAGGGGTCTTCCTAAATCAAGGATTGTCACAAAAACTATAGCTAATTAAATCACTATCACCACCCCAATATAACATGCATCCATTTAAACAATAATCAATTTTTTCAACTGGTAGACTCATTCCTCGTAAATTTCTTAATGTTGTACAAGTTGTTAGTGATCAAATTATTATCTAGAATAATCTCCTTCATCAGTTCTGTCACCTGATCAAATAATTTTTTAGACATATGATTTTCTAACTTAATGCTCATTAGGCGAGCCACAAGTGACAATTGCGAATGTGTTTTACAACTAGGCCACAACTCTTTATCTACAACTTTAAGCATTTCATAAAATTTCTGAGCTTCTGGATTAGGTGGTTCATCCATGTAATCCATATTGAAGTCAGCACCAGCAGCTTCCATGATCATTTATTGTATGTGTTGATGATTCGTCACCACAATCAAATGATTCAATACCCTCATTTTGGTCAATATTTAGAGACATTGAATTTTTTTCCATGATAAATCCATACAAAAAATTTGGCACAAAACCATATTTAGCCAAATGATATCTTATCATGTTTGCATAATGAAAAGGGATATTCTGAAACTTGCGATGAATACATGGACACTTAATTTTTTCTCCATCCATCAATCTCGATTGGCTACATGCAAAAATGATGAAAGTTTCAAGCCTAGTCAAAATGTCTTTATTCAAAAATCAATTAATAACCATTTTGTACTCCACTGACGATTTGAGATCATTTTGCCCTGTTATATTTACAAAAAAATAATGCCCGATCATTATTATAAATAAACATTCTATTACTTCAAAATATACAATAATTAAATAAAATTACTTATAGATGAGTATTTAAAATTAAATATAGTGAATATTGAGGCAATGCATATGTAGATTCTACATTAATAGATAAAGTAATTTTTAGCATGATAAAGATTAATAGATATCATAGTTATACTAGATAAAGGGTGCAAAGTATGATAATGCACAAGAAAGGAAAGCATAAAAAAGACATTTAATGTTTTGAGGAGAGGGAGGGAGAGAGAGAGATAAGGTGGGGAGAGAGAGAGAGGGGGGGGAAAGAAATGGGGAGATGGTGAGTGAGAGAGAGAGAGAGGAGGAGACAGAGAGAAGGAGGGAGAGAGAGAGAAGGAGGGAGAGAGAGGGGGAGAGAACTAGTGAAAGGGAGAGGGAGTGAAATAGAGAGAGAGGAAGAGGAGAGGAAGAGGAGAGGAAGAGAGGGAGAGAGAGAGAGAGAGAGAGAGAGAAAGAGGGAGAGAGAGAGAGAGAGCACAAGCCTGAAAGGAGAGCGAGAAAGGAAATAACAAGAGAGAGAAAGTGATACAAAGAAAAAGAGGAATAGAGTGACAGAAAGAATTAGAGAAGGAGAGAGAGAGGACGTATAGTGAGTGTAGTGTAGAATGAAAAATTATATAAAAGAAAAAAATTTCTTGTATATAAACCTATCAAATATTATATCTTTTGTTATACATAAGTTCATATTTGAGCCTGAGACCCAAGGGCTGGGATTAGGTAAGAGTTTGACCATTATTTGTATTATACCATATATGAGCCTGATCAATGGACACTCCTCATTCTACGTGCTTACATATTGTTGATATTATATCTTATGCCATTTAATTTCAAATTAGTTCAACAAATTAATATTATCCCATTTATAATTATATGTTAGGATACATATAGTAAATTTAGTTATAAATAGTTACATATAGTTAAACATATAATTATATATAGATATATGCATACAAGTATTTATAAGTAAATATAAATAATGTATACAAAGTTATAAACAATTATATAGATTTACATATATGTATACATAATTAAAAATAAAGTTATATTTATATATATAAAGTTATTTATAGTTATAAGAATATTTTTATATAGGTATACACATATAGTTAAACATTGTGTTATATGTTTTTATACATATAATTATAAATATTGTTACATGTAGTTATAGATATAGGTACACATAAAATTAAACTATATTTATACATGTATGTATATATATTTGTTCATATAATTTTATATATTTATACATATAGTTATGTATGTATGGATATACTAAAATAATTTTTTTATACTAATATAATAAAATGTATATTAAATATATGTTGTTAATTATATACTTAAATATAGGTTATACATTAATAATATAAAATTATGTATAGTTATATGTTATTATACATATAATATATATAGTTATAATAAATTATATATCCTTAAACATTTAGTTTTGTATATATATATATATATATATTCATATGAGTAGTTATATTTAGTAATACATAAATATATACAAAGATATAAAAAAGTATATAAATTACATATATGTATAAATACTTAAAAATATAGTTATATTTAATTATATAAAGTTTTATTTAGTTTTACAAATATTTATATATACTTATACACATATAATTAAATATGTTGTTGTATGTTATTATACATGTAATTATAAATATAGTTACATGTGATTATACATATAGTTACACGTATAGTTAAACTTATATTTATACATGAATGTATATATATTCGTTCATATAATTTCATATATTTATACATATAGTTGTATAGGTATGGATATACTAAAATACATTTTTTTATACTAATATATAAAAATGTATATTTAATATATGTTGTTAATTATATATATAAATATAGGTTATATATTAATAATATAATATTATGTATAGTTATATGTTATTATACATATAATATATATAGTTATAAAAAATTATATATCGTTAAACATTTAGTTTATATATATATATATATATATATATATATATATATTATATATATATATATTCATATGAGTAGTTATATTTAGTTATACATAAATATATACAAAGTTATAAACAAGTATATAGAATTAAATAATGTATACATATATGTATAAATAGTTAAAAATATAGTTATATTTAATTATATAAAGTTTATTTAGTTTTTAAACTATTTATATATAGTTATACACATATAATTAAACAATAATATTGCATGTTGTCATACATGTAATTATAAATATAGTTACATGTAGTTATACATATAGTTACACTGTTTAGTTAAACTTATGTTTATACATGTAGGTATATATATTTATACCTATAGTTATGTATAGGTATAGATATAGTAAAATACATTTTGAATACTAATATATACAATGTATATTAAATATAAGTTGTAAATTATATATTTAAATATAGTTATTTATAAAGCTTTTATAGTAATACATATAATAAGATACAATTATTTATAGTTATATGTTATTATACATATAGTACATATAACTATAATATTTTTATATAGTTAAACATATAGTTCATATATAGATATATTCATATAAATAGTTATAAATAATTATATAAAGTTATAAATAAATATATAGATTTACTTATATGTATACATACTTACAAATATAGTTATATTTAATTATAAGTGTTATAAAGGTATACAATTATTTATATATTGTTATCCAAATATTTATATATAGTCATACAACTTCAATAAATATCTAAAATATGACTAGCATGATGTTTAGAAAGAGAGAAAGAAATACTATATTTCTACAATTTTGCACATGAGTAAGAAGTTACTTTGAATGGCCATTTACTAATGCTTCTATAGCGAAGAGATGTTCTGCTAAAGCATCATAAATTTCTTCCATATATCTGCATGTCAATATATATATTTTTTGAGAAAAAAAATGAAGATTAATACATATCGAGTATTCCCATAAAAAATAAAACAACTGTATAAAATAAATAAAAACTCACTATAATATACTATTATGAATAAAAATTTTAAAATGACATTATCATTTATTAAATAAAATAAAAATTCACTTATAAATACAAAAGAAACTATAAATACTCAAAATCTATATGAATCATCTCTTCCTAGTATCTCAAGCTAAAAAAATATAAAAATACAATATAATTCTCAATAGTTTTCAAATTTTTATTTTTATTTACAACTTATTAATGTTCTTTATAATTCATTTTGCTGTATTTTTATGATATGTTACTATTTTTTTTATATTGTATTGATGTTCTTGAAATTATAATAATTTATATTTATTTTAAAAGATATGTAATAATAATTAACAATATATGTTTTGGACTAAAAATTAATTAGTAAATATGTATATATCATATTAAACTATAAAAGAGTACTCACATAAAAGAGTACTCACATATATTCGCTAGTACTATAAATTAATGTTTTATAATAATACATACATTTCCATAATACTTCTCATATTTTCTTTATTCTTTCTTACTATTTATTACAAGATAATCTGCGACAAATTTTGTGAAACATGAAACTTAAATTCAAGCTTGTAGGTTACAACTAATAGTTATGATACTCAACTAATAACGATAATGTTCAACTAACAATTATTATTCATATTTATTAGTTTTTTAAATTATTTAAATAAACATATTGCAGCACAAAAAATTACCTTGTGTTAAAAGATGATGTTATTAACACGGCAGGATAAAGGGTATCCTAACAAATGTTGTCGTAAGGGAATATTCTTGTATGGCATGAAATTCATCAAGTTACAGAGATACCCAAACTATTCATAATCCACAATTGTTTATGGTATAACTTATAGTTAATATAAATTTGGTAGAAGTTGAATTGTTAGAGTATATATAATCTACGTTGTTATGGAAAAAATCATAATTGAAATTGATAAAACATTTTTTGGTAGACAAAAATATATTGTGTTGCATGACATTGTTGGGGATTATAAACATTAAAATTTCTAAATATTTTTAATAGTTTTATATCCACTATTGAAATCATAAATGTTATAGATTTAAAATATTATACTTTTTTTATCTACCTACTCTTCTCCCAAACACAACACAAAATCATCAATCCCTTGGTATTCCATTAGCTAATCTCTTACAATTTAGCTAGGGTTTGATCCCTATCTAAAATACCCTAGCTAAATCGATATTTTCTTATAGTGATAGGATATATATCAAAATATTATACTATAACAAGAGGCAAAAATAGTATCGAATATTATTGAAATCATTGAGAATGTACAATAATATTGATGATATCAGACATATTCAAGCTACTACAAACTTTATCAAATTATATCAAATATAATCTATTTCAATAAAAGAGTCCATGTTATTTAGAAAAATATTAGCTGTCTTCGAATCAATATCATCAGATAATATTGAAAAGCATTGTATATTGTTAAATATTATTATATAGCTTCTAAAAATTTATTCCATTAAATGAGCATGTTTGATAACTGAATTGTGTCGACTCTCTTGGTACACATTGAGTATTGTCGAACATTATCAAGAAGAAAATACACAAACAACATGGAAAATCAAACTTATGGATAAGTATTGAAATTTGTTAAGTATAATCTACTATCTTTATAAATCTTAGAATTATTAATAATGGATATACAACAAATCAAAATAAATCATTGTTTTAAACTAAAATTTTCACATAATTATAATATTAAGAAAAATTAGTAGAACATCTATTGAAAGATATTAGAAATCAATTTATTTTCATGAAGAAATTATTTGTGATGATTATTTATGAAAACATAGTATGCCTCATGGTATAAAAAATGAGAAATTATGATTAGGGTCTTGTAATATATATATATATATATATATATATATATAATATATGTGTGTGTGTGTGTAGGAAGCTCGGATATCAATAACTAGTATTGAAATATGACCCAATTCCAAAACTATTTGGGTTTATTATGGTTATTTCAAATTATAATTATAACATATAAATAGTTTTTCTATTTTTATGAACTTTTACTATTTCAGAGTGGAATTAAATAAATAGTGCACGTGTATACACAAAGTTGCCCACATTAATGATAAAAATTAGAGGTCGACCAGAATATTTTATAGTATATTCATATATGTAATGCACAGTGCATGCATGCATCATCACAAATAATTATTCTAAGATACACATTGCTTAAATCAAATACCACATAATACAAACTTAAATCATAAAAATCATATCTTGATTTAACCATTTTATAAGTGAAGTAAATAACATAGAAAACACATAGGATTACTCAAGTATTTTCAGAAGAAATTAAGCAAAAACAATGCTTCATACAAGCACACCATGAGCATATCGCATGCTCAACATCAAGCACATCTCGAGTAAAAAAACATTAGCAACACTATATATACACTCATTGATTTTTTCATCAATTTTAATTTTGCATAAATTTAAATGCTAATACAAGTATATATTTATATATAGTGTAGTATATATATAATCATTGTTACATGTTACTCATATATATATATATATAATATAAATTTAAACATACTATGTAATATATTATAGCAGCAAACATGTTCCATCAGTATGTTGTGTGTGTGTGTGTGTGTTAGTAGTAGTAATATGTTATATGTATATGGATGATAATAAATAGGCATTCATCAATGATGAAGGTTACTACCAGTAATCAACAGTACACCATATGAAGATGATCTCAAAATAAGTTGTATGATATAGGTATTAATACAATCAATAAAAAAAAAGATAAAATATTTACTAATAGATTCTTGTAAGTCTTTCTATTATGACTAGTCGTATTTCATTTGAAACAAAACAATCTATTTATTCATAATGAGATTCAGGTATTTAGTGAGGAGGGTATAATGATAACTAATGAATGTCGTCCCCAATACATAGTATCTTTACTAATTAATGGCATGCTATTCATCTTAATACTTGATTATGATCATAAATATATCAACTCTTGGATGGAGTATTTATATCAATCACCTCAATCATGGATGACCAATCAATTTTAATATTGCACGTGCATGCTCACTTAGGATACTCCAACATTTACTAATTTCTACATGTGCACTTTATATTCATGTTGTCAATGTTAATATAAGTCTGACTAGTGCAAACTCTAAAAACCATATTCAATCAATATAGCCACTAGTAATTATTGGACTCTTGGAAAGGTTATATATTATCTACTCTTCCTTATGTTTCATTAGAAAGTTACATGTCCAATGATGATGTTCAACACAAAGATAAGAATTGAAGGACTCAACCAATTAATTTTTGTTTTTATCTCTTATTTTTTGTGGAACTCTGACATTGCTCAGTATTTTGGCTCATGTGATTTAACCATGTTATTAGAATTTTCCTTGAATTTTCTTAGTTCTTCAATTATAAATTATACCATTATTCAACCTAATAAATGCAAGACTATCAATGGATTAAGTATCTAGTTCATGAGTATTATATTTAACAAAATACTAATAAAATATTAATTTAGTGCCAATAGTAATAAACAAGATTTTCTAGACCAATAGTTGAGGAAATGATATGAATAAGTGTTGGGTACCTATTTATATAATGATGATATGTGCCTATTAGATATAATGATGATATCTTTTACACCGACAACCCTTTTATTTTCTAAAAACAAAGTCAATCATTATAATTTTTTGACCTTATCACACATAATACTAAAGGGAGACATATAATTATTAGCTTCATATGAGATTCTAGATAAAATGGTCTCACCATAAAAGTCAATCATATGCAACATTTTGATAGTTACATTAGGCCAACACCCCATAGATAGATATAGAATATACAACAAAAAGTTCCTCGAAATGCCCAGTAAATGAATGGGGCAACTCTAAAATAGTGTTGTGTTTTTTTAACAACTCAACTAATAGTAATTTATAATAATTGTATTGAAGTTCAAAATAAATTTCATCAACATCTCTTTAGCATGTCATAATTAATTATAGGATAAGCATTAGTCTAAGCAGAACACATACTATTGACAAAAATCTTTACATATTTGTTCATGTTGATACTCAAGAATTGATCTAATGAAAGTATTTAAAGTGAATGGATGCCATATTAGGATAGACTCTAGACTGAGATGAAGCTAGAACCTCCCAACTATGGATATTGGGGTATTCAATATAATGAAAAGTAAATAGAATTAAATGCTTTCTTTTCGATTAAACAATCCAAGATAATCGATGAAGAATAAATGTATAAACGTACTTTCAAATCAATAACAAATTAAAACTTAAACCTCGAATTAATTTTAGTGTATTGCCATCGAAAGATAGAGTAAATGTGAAGGACTTTGGTTCACGTATTAGGATGCGGTCGAGTCGAGAGGAATGTATATTTTAGGGAAAATATTTATATTTTAAATATTAAAACATTAAATAAACAATATATATATATAATACAAAAATACTCATTAATTTTATTTACAATCAAATTTTTTTACCAAGATTAATGTGCGTGTAGCAAGGTACAAATGAAAAACAAATACCTTACAATTTTTTAATATAATATTTATTAAATAATAATATATAAATAATAAAAAATATGTTTTGCCTTAAAAAATATCAAATAGGTACGAAATTAATAAACTCCATATAATAAGACATAAATGAAAAGATGATTTGTCTTTTAGCGACTCACCAAAAAGTTATAAAATATTATTAATGTTAAAAAATCTATAAAAATTTATATTTTATCATTATAAATTTTTAAAAATTCATATTAATTTTTACGAAGATAATATGAAATAATTTTAAACGCATAAAATTTCATATTATTTGATATAATTAATAATTTTTAAAATTCAAAAAATTACTTAAAGTGAGAAGATAATTAAAAAAAAGAAATATTTATTATTTTAATAATAACTTAATGTTAAAAGCTAATTGTAAAAATATTACTCAATTGTTTAATTTTTATAATTTTAGTAGGATTAAACATCTATATATTTATTTATAATTATTATTTTATATTCATTTAACTTTATTGAAAAAATTATATTTTTATTATTTTCATGATTTTCAAGATTTGTATTATTTATTTTTAAAAAAGTTTTCTATAATCATAAAATTTTTTTAATACATAATAATATTAATTTTATTAGTTTATTCATCAATTTAGATATTTTTGAATATATATTCTATTTTATCATACAATGAATAAATTTACATTTAAATTAGTAAAAATATTAATGTATGGTAATTTAATTTTAAAATTATTAAAAAAATTATTATACTTATTGAATCAATTATTTAATGTTACTTTAATTTAAATTATTTAGTATTTAATTACAAATTTTAGAAAAATTTTTGTATCATTTTTTAAAAAATTAATACATCATAAAAATAGTTATTTGAGACCTTATTAATATAATTTTTTTGTATTTTTATATATTTTAAATTAATTATTTAAAATATAATTTTTTTTGATTTTACGAGGAGAATGTGTGGTTTAAGGATTGCTAATCTATAGACCAATAGCTTAAATTTAATAAACACAATTAAATAAAATATTAAACAAATAATAAATAAAAAAATTATATAAATTAATATTGGCTAGGGAAATACCATCACTAAATCCGTAGCTATATTACGAATTTTATAAACTAGGAAAATTCATCGCTATATTATGAATTTTATTAGTTTGAGAATATTCGTCGCTAAATTACAAATTTTATTAGCTATGGAAATTTTATGCCTAAATCCATCGCAAAATTAACGATTTTATTTTCTACGGAAATTCCGTCACTAAATCCATCACTAACTTATGGAGTTTATCTGCTAGGGAGATTCACTCACTAAATCCGTAGCTAAAATACGGATTTTATTAGCTAGGAAAATTCGTCGCTAAATCCCTAGTTAAATTACTGATTTTATTAGCAAGGAAAAATCCATCGCTAAACATGTCGCTAAATCAATGATTTTATTAGCAAGGAAAAGTCCGTCGCTAAATACGTTGCTAAATCATGGATTTTATTAGTGAGGGAAAATCCATCACTAAATGTGTCGCTAAATCAAGGATTTTATTAGCAAGAAAAATTTCATCACTAAATCATGGATTTTATTAGCAAGGAAAAATCCATCACTAAATCAATGATTTTATTAGTAAGAAAAATTTGTCGTTAAATCCATTGCTAAAAATTAGCTAGGGAAATTCATCTCTAAATCCATCATGAATTTCAAGCTTTTATTAGGGGGATATTCCATCGCAATATCCATCGCTAAAATTCCTATTTTTTTGAGTAGAAGTTACGAAAATTTTCCATCGCTAATTCGTGGCTAAATCCGTCGCGAAAATCCCCACTGTTCTTGAGTTGAATTTGCGAAATTTTTTCATCACTAATCCATCACTAAATCCACAGCTTTTCTTTAGCATAATTTTCAAAAAAAATTCTTCGCTAATCCATCACTAATCCATTACTTTTTTTCATAAAAAAAGCATCAATCCCTTGCTATTCCATAGCTAATCCCTTGCAAATTAGCTAGGGATTAATCCCTAGCTAAAATTAGATAGCTAAATCAATATTTATTATAGTGTCTTATTTTTCTTATAGTTATTATTTTTTTCTTCTATTCTTCTTATTCTTCTTATTCTTCTTATTATTCTTATTCTTCATATTCTTTGTATTCTTTATTATACTTATTCTTCTTATTTTTATTATTTTTATTTTTAATGTTATTTCTTTTATTCTTCATATTATTATATTCTTATTATCTTATTATTCTTATTATTCTTATTATTCTTATTCTTCTTTTATTCTTATCTTCTTATTTTAATTATTCTTCCTATTTTTGTTATTCTTTATATTCTAATTATTCTTTGTATTCTTCTTATTCACATTATTCTCATTATTCTCCTATTCCCCTAGCTCCTTATTCTTCTTATTCTTCCATTCTTTTTATTCTTATTATTATTCTTAATTTTCTTATTCTTCATATTCTTCTAATTTTTCTTATTATTTTTATTCTTATTATTGTTCGTATTCTTATTATTCTTCTAATTCGTATTATACTTCTTAGTTTTTTTTCTCTTATTCTTCTTTTTCTTCTTTTTCTTCTTTTTCTTCTTTTCTTTTCTTCTTTTCTTCTTTTTCTTCTTTCTTTCTTTTATTTTCTTATTCTTTTTCTTATTTTCTTCATTTTCATTTTTTCATTTTCTTTTTCTTCTTTTCTTCTTCTTTTTTTTTTTCTTCTTTTTCTTCTTTTTCTTCTTTTTCTTCTTTTCTTCTTTTTCTTTTTTCTTCTTTTTCTTCTTATTTTTTTTTATTCTTATTCTTTATTCTTTTTATTCTTCTTATTTTTATTTTTCTTCTTATAATTTTTATTATTCTCATTATTTTACTTTATTCTTTTATTTATTGTATCTTTCTTATTTTTATTATTATTATTCATCATATTATTATTCTCATATTCTTCTAATTCTTTTATCTTCTTGATCTTCTTATTCTTTTATTTCTTATTCTTCTTGTTTTCTTATTTTAAACTATCTTCTTTTTCTTCTTATTCTTCCTATTATACTTAATCTTTTTATTCTCCTTATTCTATTATTCTACTTATTCTTTATTCTTCTTTATACTTATTCATCTGTTCTCTTATTTTTCTTATTCTTCTATTTCATTATTTCTTGTTATTTTCATATTCTTCTTATTCTTATTATTATTCTTATTCTTATTTTATTCTTATTTATTCTACCTTTACTTATTCTTCTTATTCTTGTCATTCTTATTATTCTTATTATTCTATTATTCTAATTAGTCTTATTATTCTTATTATTCTTATTATCTTATTTCGACTTATTCTTTTTTTCTTTTTATTGTTCTTATTTTCTTTTTCTTTTTATTGTTTTTATTCTTCTTATTTCATTATTGCTCTTATTCTTTTTATTCTTCCATTTTTCTTATTCTTCTTATTCTTTTTTATCTTCTTAAACTCCTTTACTTCTTATTCTTCTTATTTTTATTACTATTCTTCTGTCTTATTCTTCTTATACTTCTTTTTCTTGTTATTCTAGTTAGTCTTCTTATTCTTGATATTATTATTAATCTTCTTTTCTTTTATTACTCGTATTCTTACTATTCTTTTTTTTATATTCATCTTATTCTTCTTATACTTCTTATTTTCCTATTTTTCTTATTTTTTTATTCTTTTATTGTTTTATTCTATTTTTTACTAATATCTTATTTTTTATTCTTCTTATTCTTATTATTTTAGTTATTCCTTATTCTTATTCTTCATATTTTTCTTATTCTGGTTATTTTCTTATCTTTAAAATATCTTATTTTTTTATTTTTTCTTATTCTCATTATTTTCTTATTCTATTTATATAATAATAATTATTATTATTCTTCTTTTTATAATTATATTCTTATTTTTTGATTCTTCTTATTCATTTTATTTCTATTATTCTTTTTATAGTTCTTTTTATATTTTTATATTCTTCATCTTATTCTTGTCATTCTTATTATTATTTTTAATCTTCTTATTCTTTTTTTGTGTTCTTATTCTTCTTTTCTTCTTATTCTAATAATTTCTTATTCTTTTTATTCTTCTATTTGACTTATGTTTCGCATACTTTCTTATTTTTATATTTTTCTTATTATTCTTATTATTTATCCTTGTTATTCTTGTTATTCTTCTTATTAACTTATTTTATTATTCTACTTATTTTTCTTATTTATTTATTCTTCTTTCTTATTATTTTTTATTCCTCATATTTTTATTATTCTTCATTCTTATAATCTTCATATTTTTCTTATCTTATTATTCTTATTCTTCTTATTCTCTATTCTTCTATTCTTCTTATTCTAATTATTCTACTTGTTGTTCTTATTCTCTCTTCTTATTCTTCTTATGCTTCTTATTTATTATCTTCTTATTCTATCTTTCAATTATTCTTATTCTTCCATTCTATATTTATTTTATATATTCTTATTCTTATTATTTTGCTTATTCTTCTTATTCATTTATTCTTATTATTCTTATTTCTTATTCTTCATAAATATTATTATACCTAATATTCTTCTACTTCTTCTTATTCTTCTTATTTCTTTATATAATATTATTCTTATTCGTATATTCTATTTTTCATATTATTCTTCTTATTCTATTATTCTTCTAATTCTTCTTATTCTTTTTAATCTTCATATCTTCTTATTCTTCTTTATTCTTCTTTTTATAATATATTATTATTCTTTTCTATTCATATTATTCTTCTTATTTTTTGATTCTTCTTATTCTTCTTATTCTTCTTATTCTATATCTTCTACTATTATTTTTATTTTCTTATTCTTCTTATTCTTATTATTCTTATTCTTCTTATTTTTATTATTCTTCTTATTCTTCTCAATTCCAATTTCTTTTCTTCTTATTCTTATTATTTATTTTATTATTTTTATTCTTATTATTTGCTTATTCTTCTTATTCAGTTTTATTCTTCTTATTCTTATTATTCTTATTCTTCATAAAAATTATTATACTTAATATTCTTCTATTCTTCTTATTCTTTATTATTATTTATTCTTCGTAATTTCTAATTTTCTTATTCTTCTTATTCTTATTTTCTAGTTCTTCTTATTCTTTTTAATCTTCGTATTCTTCTCATTCTTCTTAATCTTTTTATCTTATTCTTCTTTTTCTAATTATTATTATTATTATTCTTCTTCTTATTCATATTATTCTTCTTATTTGTTTGATCCTTCTTATTCTTTTATTCTTCTAAAACTTCTCATTCTTCTTTTTCTTCTTATTATTTTATTCTTTTTATTCTTATATAGTTCTTTTCGTGTTTTTCTTCTTAGTCTTCTTATTCTTGTTATTCTTTTATTCTTCTTAATTTTTTCATCTTTTTATTGTTCTTATTCTGTTTTCTTTTATTATTCTTATTCTTTATATTTTTTTTATTTTTCTTATTCTTTTTATTCTCTAATTCTTCTTATTCTTCTAATCCTTCTCATCTTCTTAGTCTATTCTTATTCTTTTTCTTTTTTTCTTCTTATTCTTCTTATTCTTCTTATTCATCTTATTTTTCTTATTCTTTTATTCTTCTTATTCTTATAAATTTACTTATTCTTATTAATCTTAATAATTATTTTGTATTTTATTCGTCTTATTATTCTTATTTTTCTGATTCTTCTGATTCTTCTTATTCTTCTTATTCTTCTTATTCTTTTTATTCTTATTATTCTTGTTATTCTTCTTATTCTTTTTATTCTTTCCATTTTCTTATTATTCTAATTATTCTAATTCTTCTAAATTTCTTCTTATTCTACATATTCTTCTTATTCTTCTTATTCTTCTTATTCTTATTTTTTTTCTTAATCTTCTTATTCTTTTTTTTCTTTGTATTCTTTGTATTCTTACTATTCTTCTTAGTCTACGTGTTTTTATTATTCTTCTTATTCTTTTTTTATCTTCTTATTCTTCTTATTCTTTTTTTTTTCATTTCTTATTCTTCATATTCTTCTTATTCTTCATATTCTTATTATTCTTCTTATTCTTCATATCCTTCTTATTTTTCTTATTCTTCTTATTCTTCTTATTCTTGTTATCTTATTCTTTTTATTCTTCTCATTCTTCTCATTCTTCTTATTCTTCTTTTTATTTTTTTATTCTTAATCTTCTTTTTCTTCTTATTCTTCATATTTTTTTATTCTTTTTATTCTTTATATTCTTCTTAGTCTTCTTATTCTTCTTATCTTCTTAATTTCTTATTCTTCTGATTCTTTTATATTCCTATTATTCTAATTTTTATTCTTCTTATTTTTCTTATTCTTCTTATTCTTCTTATCTTCTTATTTTTCTTATTCTTCTTATTCTTCTTATCTTCTTATTTTTCTTATTCTTCATAACCTTCTTATTCTTCATCTTCTTATTCTTATTTTTATTATTCTTCTTATTTTTATTATTCCTATTTTCTTTTGATACTAATTCTTTTTATTCTTCTTATCCTTCTTATTCTTCTTATCCTTCTTATTCTTCTTATTCTTCTTATTCTACTTATTAATCTTATTTTTCTTATTTTCTTATTCTTCTTATTAATCTTATTATTTTTATTCTTCTTATTCTTCTTATTCTTTAAATTTTATGTATTATTATTATTTTTCTTATTCTTTTTATATTTCTTATTTTTCTGTTCTTCTGATTCTTCTTATCCTTTTTTTCTTATTATTCTTCTTATTCTTGTTAATCTTCCTATTTTTCTTATTCTTGTTATTCTTCTTATTTTTTTTATTCTTGTTATTCTTCTTATTTTTCTTTTTCTTCTTATTCTTTTTATTCATTTTATTCTTCTGATTCTTCTTTATATTCTTATTCTTCTTATTCTTAATTTTTTTTGCTAAGTATTTTTATTAATATAACCCTTTCTTTTGGCGAAGGAATACCATTGATTCAACCTCTAGACTACCCATTACCCCTTTACATCCTTTCATAATATAAAACAAGCCATATTTAAACTAAACAAATATAATATTTACTTGTCCACTTTTATGTTGTGATTGATGTATTATGAGTCTACCTATCCCTTCATTCATGCTTCTTTCCATACCCATAATTTTTAGCATATTACTTTTTATTTTGTGCCCTATCCTTTATCTTTCCAATATTCTACCTACGTCAATTTGGTTCTTGTTCCTCTTTTTAGCTTGATTCATCTATCTCTAGCATGTAGAACCTTTTGCTATTCATTCCTTGTAACACACTCTTCAATCTCTTTTCCTACACCCTGCATCCACCACCACAGCAGCCAAACAGCATAGACAACCTAAAGCATTCTATCTTCATACTAATTCACTAATATCTTCTGCCCATTCCACCTTGTAAAGCACACTTTCAAATTTCCAGCCCCATCTAACTTTTATCCAGCTTTATTTCTTCCGTCCTTGCATTTTCTGCTCTAAGTGCTTTGAATCCCTTCATGTGTTCCTTTCGGTAAATCAAGAAAGGCCAAACCAATCTTTCCCATACATGTATCTACCATTTCTACCTAATTCCCCTTTAGTCCCCTTAACCCTTACATGTATGAACATCAACAACCCATAAACTAGTAATTCAAGCTTGTATACGAGTTTTTCCTTTGCCTCTGCCACTTTTCAAACATCCAACCCCCTCTCATTTATTTTCTACTTTTATCCCCTTCAACCTTAAATTTTTCTATCCAGAAGGCTTTAACTACCTTCTTACTTATTACATCCTGCCTGCAAAAAGGAAAACCCTAAACAATGTCCTTACTACTATACCATTTCACCCATTTTTCCTTATTTCCCTCTACCCTTAAATATCTAGTATCAAACAATACAAAAATACAAAATAAGCTTGTTAATCACATTCCAGCTGCATCTCCCCATTTTAAAGCCTCCATCCCCCTCTTCTTAGATTCTCCATGATATTGCCAAATCATCTTACAGGACCAGGATGCTATATACCAGCAATCATATTTTATGGAACACCAAAGCAAAAACACCACCAACAAAAGTATAGAACCATACTATATAGAAACACCACATTTCCTTATGCCCCCTGCTACAACAAAAAAAGATGCTTACATAACACAAGGTAGCAGCAATAAATATTTTACCTTCTTTCCTTTTCTTTATTTTGAAAACATCCCATATGTCTAGGATGCTATCTTCTTGCATATCTTCTTTTATGCTCCCATTGAAGATTTAACAATCAGAAATGCAAAAACTAAATTATCTTATCCATCGCAAAACCAAAACCCCACTTTTCCTTATACCCCTATAAAAACTAGAGATGGAATATAGAAAGTAGTGGCATACACAATAAGACATTTCACCTCTTTTTTCACATCCCTCAGGCCAGGATGCTATATATATGTTTATCTTATTTGTACTACCTAGTTTTAACTCTATCTCAACGTTTCCCTTATCCAATATAACGTACATACATCCCATCCTGTCTAGATACATTAGGCCTTTCAACCTGTTAGGAATCACTTCCACATTAAACTCTTTATTTCCCATCTTATATCCATTTTTTACTAATTTGTCTGCTACTACATCGCTTCCCTATAGACATGTTCTATGCTGCCCTTTTTTTTCCAATAGCTTTCTTATACTTATAACTTCATCCTCATTTTTCCACATCTATTTTACTAGTGGCTAGTCTCACCAATAAGATAGAATCAACTTGAATCTTAATTTTTTAACTTAGCATTTTTACAAATTCTAAACCCTTTTTTTAATGCCAATATTTCTGCATGCAATGCTGACTTCACCTTTTTCCTTATCATAATGTCTTTAATGTCTACCTTCTTCCTCTCTCAGCACTCCCTTTCCTCCTCTATGCCCATCTCTCTATTGAAAATCTCATATGTATTAGCATTATTGTGCCAATAGGTAGTTTGTTCCATACTACTATTTTACTATTCTGTGTTGTGACCTTTCTTGTCTTTATATCCCATGTTTCCTCCATGTCAAATATGTTTCTCATTTTTTGACTTTTACTAGATAAACATTCACTAATATTTTACTTTCTTTCTTAATTTTTACCAAGATATCTTTAGCCAGCATTATAACACCCTCAAACCTACTCATATTTCTTGCCTTCCATTTGTGCCAAATTGCTAAGTCTTGGATATTCTTCCTAGACCACTTTTGGACATTGGTTGTTTTTACTTTTCCTACCCATTTTGTAAGTCTATCTCTCAACTCAACTTCTTTATTTTTTATATTAACATTTTTTTCTAAAATTTTCAGATTTCCGATGTTATATTTTCTGTGGATAGCAAGTAGTCTATGCTTTCAACAGCAAATCCACAGCATTCACATTTTGTGGCCATCAATATTCCTTTTCTATATAATCTCTCTTCTATTGGTACTACCTTATTTAGCACTTTCAACATAACTATTTTAATTTTTTGTGCAATTTCGTCCTCTCATTCCCATTTATATATTATTTGTACTTGTCTTTTATTTCAAACTATATCCTTTACACTTTTAATCGTGAATATCCCTTGTGAATTTAATGACCATTTTCAACCACTCTTATTTAGTTTCAAATGTTTCTCTACTATATTTTCTATTTAAGCATTTGTTTCCATTTTTTGGATGTTTTTTTCAAGTTTTTATTATTATTATTTCCAGCTCATATAAAGGTATCAAACGGGTTGTGCTGGGATGGCCCGACATGGTTTTAGGCTACCCTACCCAACCATGCTATCATGCCGGTCCAAGCCCGACATGACTAATATTCCATGCCGTGCTTAGCCAGTATGATTTCTTCACGCCAGGCCCGTCATGGCCCTCCAGCATGACTAGTTTTTTACCTTGTTGTGTTAGGCCCGTACGGGCCGATTTAAAAAATATAAAATTTTTTTATTTGTTTATAATTTTTTTGTAATTATAAAATATAAATTAGATAATGTTTAAAAATTTTTAAATTGTAATTTGTAAATTTTTGAATAGTTATGATATTTATTTTTTTTATGTTTTTTGTTTTAATTATGTATTAATTAGATTATAATTTATTAAGAATTATATTTTAAAATTTTTATTTGAAATTCTGAAAACAAAAATAAAATAAACACAAAATTATTTTAATAAAGGACAGCCACAAAGCCAAAAGCATAAACCAAAGCAAATACAATGTAAATAAAATGAGTAAAACATCAAGATTTTAAATCAGAATCAAGCATAACTCATAAGTATAAGCATAACTATAACACAACTATCACTGTCAGTGTGTCACAATCCCACAATCATCAATTGTCAGGCATCAAGTAGTAACCTCATCAATCATCCATCATCGTATCATTATCATCCTCAACCTCAATATCAACATCACTATCATGTGAATCATCATCAGCAATAAACTCCTTTGTTTTCACTATGATCCTAGTACCAACACGATTATAAATGCTAAAGCTGAATCCTCACAATCCTTCATGCATACTAAAGCCTCAATAATATCTGGATGTAATCTCGATCTCTTATCCAAAATTACATTCATTGCAATAGAAAAAGCAGACAATGATGGTAAGCTCAACACCGAAGGAGTCAGTAGATTCCATGTCATCTAGATAACCCGGGAAAGGTGAACTCATATGATGTCCACCACTATAATATATCAAGATTCTTTGTATCAGAATATTATAGGATTGAGTAGTAATAGTATCTAAGTACCGAAGCAGCTAGCTCCTCTTCGATGGTCCACCCCGTCATTTCCCCTTGCTAAACTAAATGGAAAAATCATCATCAAATATGGGTCCATCCATACTTACATCCTCAATACTACTATCCTCATACATAGTATCATAGTATATGAAAAGTTCAGTCAACTTCTCGTGAATGAACTTTTCAAGTAGGTCTTCTAGGTACATGCATGAGGAAATGTAAGTTAAAACACTATCTACCCCTTTAAACTTAACCATAGGGTCCATCCATGCATCGAGATAATAAAGAAATGGGGTGGTAGACTAGTACTTTAAGTACTTGGTTTCTATCTCTATAACCATATGACAAAGTGTTGGGTCAGTTAGATACTTCCTAAACATGCTACTAATGTTGCATATGGATCTGTGTGCAATTCAAGTGGTGAGAGTATAAACCAACGAATAAATGTTCATCATGTCATAAAAAATCTTCTGGAATTTTATAAATGAAATCCTTAAAGGCCAGTAAATGTCGTCAATAATAAGTTCATCACTCTTACTATTGATGTAGTCAGATATCATGTGTTCATATCTAACACATGACTCCAATATTAGGTACGTGTAATTCCAATGGTGTCTCATATCCGATTGAAATTTTTTCTTCTTAAGATTTACAGACAAATAGAGACTACCCAACTCTTGTTGTCTGTGAGACATGCGATTGTATTTTAGTGAATTACGTATGTTTTCCAAAGCAGGATAATACACATTCATCCCCTCTTGTACAATCAAGTTAATCATGTGACACATGACTCCATTATTATGTTAAGACTTAAGAGTTTAGTTAACTCATTAAAAAACTAGAAATACCCATAAAATAGTATAAAGGTAAAGCATGTGCATCACAAATCCAATTTCCAAAGACTAATGCAAACGCCAACCAAAGCTGTGCCCGAGTTGCGAGTCCTGAAAGCTGAGCCAAAATCTCGAGAGAGAGAATTTTAGGAGAGAGATTTGAGAGAGAGTATGAGAATTTATGTTTTTGAAAAACATAAAAATTAGAGGGATTGGCTTTTTTAGAATAATTATAATGATTTTTTTTAATAAATTATTGATTTTTTGGGGCAAAATCATGTGGACTGTCGGATTCTGCCCCATAGCCATCAGAGGCGAAATCCAATGGCTTATATTCAAAATTTAAATTTTTTTTGAACCATTGGGGATTGGGGGGTAGGTGGAATCAGACCCGAGCAATTTTACGATCTTTCAAGCTCAGCCACTAGGGCAGTTTCTCAGCTTGTGCCGAGGTACCGTGCCAACTCGCCATAATACTGTGCAATGCTTGGCCCGACACGAGGCCCGGTTGACCTCGGCATGGCACAACATGGTTCGTCCCATGAGTAGGCCCGGAATGGGCACGGGCAAAAGAACTTTCGTGTTGTGTTGGGCCAGGCACGACCGAATCATGTAGTGCCTCGTGTCAGGATGGGCCGGGGCAGACCCATTTGACACCTTTGAGCTCATAACTACCTTATCATAATTTTTTCCCATATGTTTTTGTTTTCTTTAAATCTCCACCAATTTTTACTTGCCCAAGCATTAGACATCTTCTTTAGACTGGTGAGGCCTAAACCTGCCTCCTCTTTCGGATAACATAAATCCTCTCATTTTTTCCAGTGGATCTTCGGTTTTCCTTTCCGCCTTCCCCATAGAATGTTTGACATCTCTCTATCTAACTTCCTTATAATTGTCTTGGGCTTTTGAATTGTCATTAGCATATGTACTAGCGAGCTTTGAAGGACATGGACTATCATCGTTAATCTCTCGACCATATTCAACAGCTGCTCTTTCCATCCTACTAATTCCTTTTATTTTCTCAATAATATAATCTAAATATTCTTCCTTTATACTACCTTCAAATATTGGTCATCCCATATAAGTTAAAACACCTGTCTTTTTAATGAATCCTATAATTATTTTAATTTCTTGAGCTAATTATTCATGTGCCCATGCTATTTATTAGAAACTGACTTTTCACTTTATTCATTACCTGCCATGTTTCTTCTTCTAGTGTTTGGAATAATTTCATCATATTTATTAAAGATCTTTTATTTACATTTTCAAAAATAATTACATCGTCTACTTATGCTAAACACCCCACCATTTGTGTGTTGCTCAGTTGTTTGTACGTTAAAATTTTCCCCATAGCCATCTCTTTTTTACATTTATGATTAGAAATTCCACATATATGTTAAACTACAAGGGTGAGAAAGGATCTCTTTGCCTTAAACCTCTTTTTGGTTTACATTCTTTCCCTACGTGCCAATTTATTAAAATTTTTACTCACGCACTTGATATACATCTATGTATCAAATCTATTCAGAATTCTGAAATCCCAATTTTCCTCATTACATAACATAGTATTCGCCACTCTACTTTATTGAAATCTTTTGAGAGATCTAACTTTACTACCAAATTATGACCTCTCACTTTAGATCTTATATCCCTCATTAATTCAATGGCTAAACTTATTTTTCTAACATTTGCTTATTTTTAATAAATCCTATTTGCTCAGGTGAAATAATGTTTGGTAAGACTAACATAAACTTCACATTATCTATCTTGTAGTAATTTTACTAACATCTTATATATTGACTAACATAATCTAATGGGTCTATAGTCCTCAGATTTTTTAGAATTATATTTTTTCGGTATCAACACAATTAAAGAGTTGGCTCATCATTTAGGAATTTTTGCACCTGAGAAAATCCACAATATTACTGTGACTAGTTCCTTTTTTATGATATTCTAACAAATTTTTAAGAAACCATTATTCGATCTATCTGGACTCACTCACTATCTTTATCCATTTTAAATATAGCCACTTTTATGTGTTCCTCATCTTGGTCCCTACCCAGCATTTTATTATACTTTTTTGAGATTCTACTTTTAATGGCATGTATTAGCGAGCCTCCCCATAGCTACTGTAGTGCCACATAAATGACTAATGAAAATTTTCAAAACTAGTCTTAATTTTCTCCTTCGTACTTACCCATTCCCCTTTCTCGTTCTTTAAACCTTTTATAATCTACTTTTGATATTTGACTTTAGCCATTGAATGAAAGAACTTAGTATTTTTATCCCATTCTTTTAGTCATTTAACTTTTGCTCTTTCTTTTCAAAAAGCTTCTTCCATTTGCAGATGGAGTCTTAATTCCACTTCATTACTACTTAATTCCTTTCTATTCTCATCATTTCCATTATTTTCGAATTCTATCTCCATTTCTCTATAATTTTCTCCACCCCTGAATCTTTTTACTTACATCACTTAAACCTTTTTATTTGATTTTACTAAACTCAGCTTTTTTCTGCGCATTTTTGTCGACATTATCTATATCGAATTACCTGAGATAGTCAGCGACCATGAATCCAAGACTAACTTGAGAAATTCTTCATGCAAACTCCACAAGTTTTGAAATGTAAATTGCCCCCTACTCTTAATACTTTTATGATTAGTCAAGAGAAGAGGGTTGTGATATGAATAGCTTCTGTTTAGATGCTTAACCCCTATATCTCCAAACTTGACTATCCATTTTGTGTTATACAAGAACTTATCAAGCCTTGTCCATATAACTTCTCTCTTTCTCTAGTTATTACACAAAGTAAACTTTGAACCTACGAAACTTGCTTCTATTAAGCATGCATTGGCAATGACCTCATCAAAATGATCTAGAGTCTCTACATCTGGTGGTCTTCCTCCTTTCTTTTCACTTTGATTTCTAATGACATTAAAATTTCCTCCAATGAGCCATGGTCTCTTAGTTTGAATGTATCCTTCATTTCCTGCTAAATAATTTCTTATCTGTTTTAGAATTTTTAGCATATACCACCAAGATTATAGCCTCAGGGTGGCTGCTCATATTGAAGCTTACTATTTTCTCTAAATCCTTTGCCACATTAATCATGACATTTTTATCCCAAATTAGCCATATTTTACTATTGATACTTGCATGAGCTTGTTCCATACCCAGCAAGATTTTATATTTATCTAGCTTACCTCAATCAGCTAGTGGTTCAGCTATTGCCAAAATTTTTATGTTATGTATTTTTATTAACTTTTTAGTTCTATTTAGCGAATGGGTAGTGGCTATCCCTCTTATATTCCAAAATAAGTAGATACCCATTATAATTATTTTTTGTTTGGGATGTATTCTGAATCATATATCTTGTTTAAGTGCTATTTTCTATTTATGGCCGATCTTATGAAGCTAATTTGTTCTACCTTTCATATATAATTGTCTGCTTAGGTATAGATCCATTACCTTTATATCTTCCATAGCCTTCTCCCTTATATAATATTTCTTCTTGTGGTTCCCCCATATTTAAGTCATCTTGCGACTTATCTGGAGTGAATGTAACTACTTTCCTACAATTTAACTCAATTGGACAACTCTTCGTGTCTAATTCATAATCATCTAATAGGTCATCCTCTAACCAATCATATTCTTCAATTAAATGCCTCATTTTTTTTATTATTTGTTTTCCTATTTTTTATTACCATTTTTTTATTCCACCCCCCCCCCCCCCCCTACTACCTCACTAAGCTATTGAATGGATAGTTTCTGACCTTTCACTTCCTCTACTAATTCTTGTCCCTCTATTATACTATTTACATTCTCTTTTTCTATTTGTTGTTGTATATTAAAAATAGAAATTGCTTCTCTTACATTTAAACACAATGCATCCTCCCCATCCAAAGCCTCTTTCACTATAACATCTTCTTTATTTTGTGGGGTATAACCCATTTTTAATCATTTGAGCCTTTACCTTTCCTTTGTCATTTTCATTCAAACCCAACATACAATTTAGCACATAATGCCCCATTTTTTTACAATTGTTACAGTAATTAAGTATGTCTCCTAGTGTGATATATTACCAAAAGCACCAACTCTCATTCTTACCTAACCATAGTCTACTTGGTATAGGATTCTACAAGTTTATCTCCATAGAAATTCTAGCACACTCAGCTTAGTCATGCTGGTCGTGCTTTCATCCATTAGCATAGGAGTACACAAATCTTTAACCAAGGAGAATAGATCATGTTGTTAAAAAACTATAATGGAAGATTTTGAAAAGAAATCCAAACCAGTGCTATGGCCAATTCCACCAATGGAAAGAAATTTGTAGTTAACTTAAAGATGTGCATAGGGTACCCTGAGATATCGATTTGCTTGGAAAGCCATAACTTATGGAAGTGCTCTTCCACCAAGAATTTTAGATGAAGAAGTTTTGCAGCAAAAAACATCACTTTGACCCCCTCTTTAAGTTAAAGCCTTTCAATAAATTCTTGAATATCTTCAAATCGTAGCTTACCAAGAGAGAATTTTCATACCAATAGGAATTTTTAGGATTCTGCCATAATCATGATGTCAAGCTCTGTTTAATTATTTTGGATCCATTTACGCATCAAATGGTGCAGCTCCATAACAACATTAGCAAATGACTTCTTATTTGGTATGAAGTCATTTTTATCCATCTTAGCTTAAAACATAGCTTCCTCAGCACAACAATAGAAATTTTCTCGCTGAAAAAATAGGGGTTTCTCTTTCTAGAATAGAGATTTCTTTCTCTAGAAATTATTCTTCTTATTTTGTATATTCTTTTTATTCTACTTATTCTTCTTAATTTTCATATTGTTCTTATTCTTATTATTCTTCTAATTCTTCTTATTCTTATTATTCATGTTATTCTTATTATCTTCTTTTACTTATTATTATTTTTATCCATATTTTTTTATTCATCTTATTCTTCTTATTGTTATTAGTCTACTTATTATTATTATTCTTATTATTCTCCTTATTCATCTTATTCTTCTTATTCATGTTATTCTTTTAATTTTTTGATTGTTCTTATTCATCTTATTCATCATATTCTTATTATTATTTTTATTCTTTTTTTGATTAATCTTCTTATTCTTTTTATTCTTCTTATTCTTCTTATACTTTTTATTCTTATTATTCTTATTATTCTTCTTATTCTTCTTATTTTTCTTATTATTCTTATTTTTTTTATTCTTCTTATTCTTCTTATTTTTCGTATTATTCTTATTATTCTTATTATTTTTTATTTTTGTTCTTCTTATTCTTCTAATTCTTCTTATGCTTATTATTCTTCTTATTCTTCTTATTCTTCTTATTATTCTTATTTTATTTATTCTTTTTTTTTCTTTTATTCTTCTTATTCTTTTTTATTTTTATTCTTTTTATTAATTTTATAATTTTTTTTCTTCTTATTCTTTTTATTCTTTTTATTCTTCTTATGCTTCTTATTATTCTAATTCTCTAGATTTTTCTTATTCCTCTTATTCTTATTATTCTTCTGATTTGTCTGATTTTCTTATTATTTTTATTATTCTTATTCTTCCTTTTGGGGTTATTCTTGGTATTCTTCTTATTCTTCTTATCTTTATATTTTTCATAATATTCAAATTCTTGAAATTCTTCAAATTGGTTTTATTCTTCTTATTTTTCATATAATTCTTATTATTCTTTATTATTCTTATTATTCTTATTCTTCTTTATCTTCTTGTTATATTTTTTCTTCTAATTTTTTTTATTATTCTTATTATTCTTTTTATTTTTTTATTCTTTCTATTTGTGTTATTTCTTATTCTTTTTAATCTTTTTATTCTAATTATTCTTCTTATATTTCTAATTTTCATTATTCTTCATATTGTTCTTTTTCTTATTATTCTTATTATTCATCTAATTTTCTTATTCTTTGTATTCTTATTATTCTTTATTTATTATTCTAATTTTTATTATTCTTCTTATTATTCTCCTTATTCATCTTATTATTATTATTATTTTTCTTATTCTTTTTATTTTTGTATTCTTCTTATTCATCTTAATCTTGTTATTTTTTATCTTCTTATTTTTATTATTCTTCTTATTCTTTTATTCTTCTTATCTCTTATTTTCTTATTCTTCTATTCTTCTTATTCTTCTTATTCTTCTTTTTCTTATTCTTCTTATTCTTCTTATTCTTCTTATTATTCTATTATTTTTTTTATTTTATTCTTTTATTTTTCTAATTCTATTTTTTCTTCTTGTTTTTATTATTCTTGTTATATTTCTTATTCTTCTTATTTTTATTATTTATTTATTCTTCTTATTCTTTTTATTCTTTTAAATCTTTTTTTTATTCTTATTCTTTCTTATTCTATTTATTTTCTAATTCTTCTTATTCTTTTTATTGTTCTGAATCTTTTGATTTTTCTTCTTATTATTATTCTTATTCCTCTCATTTTGCATTTTGTTCTTATTCTTCTTATTCTGTTTTTTGGGTTATTCTTGTTATTCTTCTTATTCTTCTTATTTTTATTATTTTTCTTAATCTTCAAATTCTTCTTATTCTACTTTTTCTTCTTCTTATTTTATTATTTTTATTCTTTTTATTATTCTTATTCTTCTTATTCTTCTTATTCTTGTTATTCTTCTAATTCTATTCCTATTCTTATTATTCTTCTTTTATTATTTTTAATCTAATTCTTTTTATTCTTCTTATTCTTCTTTTCTTCTTATTCTTCTTTTTTATTTTTCTTCTTATTCTTTCTAGTAGTAGTATTATTATTATTATTATTATTCTTATTCTTCTTATTCTTCTTATTCTTCTTATTCTTCTTAATCTTCTTATTCTTATTATTCTTGTTATTCTTCTTATTTTTTTTATTTTATTATACTTCTTATTTTTATTATTTTTTTTATTCTTCTTGTTCATCTTATCTTCTTATTTTATTATTCTTCTTATACTTTTTATTCTTCTTATTTTTTTATTCTTCTATTCTTCTTATTCTTATTATTCTTCATATTCATATTCTTCTTATTCTTCTTATTCTTCTTATTCTTATTATTCTTCATATTCTTCATATTCTTCATATTCTTCTTATTCTTTTTATTCTTAATATTATATTTATTATTCTTAATCTCATTAATCTTATTCTTATTATTCTACATATTCTTCTATTTTTCTTATTATTCTTATTCTTCATATTATTATTCTTCTTCATATTCTTTTAATTCTTCTATTTCTTCTAATTCTTTTTATTCTCTTTATTCTTGTTATTCTTTTTATTCTTCATATCTTCATATTCTTCATATTCTTCATATTCTTCTGATTCTTATTTTCATCTTATTCTTTTTATTGTTCTTATTTTTATTCTTTCTTTTTTCTTCATTGTATTTTTATTCTTTTTATTCTTTTTATATTTCGTATATTCTTTTTCTTCTTTTATTCTATTCTTCTTATTCTTATTATTCTTTTTATTCTTCTTATTCTTCTTCTTCTTCAAATTCTTCATATTTTTTTTATTCTTCTATTTGATGTTATTTCTTGTTATTCTTCTTATTCTTCTTAATCCACATATTCTTTTTAT